>JABJVR010026840.1:0-74709 GCA_025773905.1 Chitala chitala
CCCCCCCCCCCCCCCCCCCCCCCCCCCCCCCCCCCCCCCCCCCCCCCCCCCCCCCCCCCCCCCCCCCCCAAACAGCATTTCTGCAGAGTATAGCCTTTAGCAGATTTTTTTGCCCCAACCTGAACTTCACCCCCTCAAAACCACAGATGCTGTGTAATTTACTCTGAAAAATAGGTTAATGTGGGTAGACCTTTTGGGTGCATGCAGGATATAAGGCCTCCTGCCTTCATAAAGATTCATAGTCATGCAGAAAGGAGTTGTTTGGGCTAAAAATGTATCTGCTGAAAAATAGAAGGGCTTGTCAGTAGGCTCTTTGTTTTTGTTCTGAATATAACTGTCAATAGCAGCCCCAAATATGTTATGTACATTGGTGGCCAATGAGATGACTGTAGGCTGGAGTCTGGAGCTAATATAGCACTTTAAATATGTTCTAAATTAATCTGGTCCTATGTTCTGAGTGACTTCTGTCTTTTTTTTTTTTTTTTTTGCTTTTTCATGTGGCATTCTTACTATTTAAACAATAATCATTTGGAAAAGGGTTTTAAAGTAAATTGAGATCTCTAGTTAAGAGCGTGAAACTGAATCCAATCTGATCTGTAATTTTGACACGATTGTAACATTCTTGATTTACTTTTGGCTCCAGATGTAAATGTTGCGTTACAGCTGTGAAGATGCTGCAGGGTTAACCTTCATCTTTAAGGCCTGCCTTTGACTCAAATGTTGGCTTTAATATTTGTCAGGAGAAGTACGGACTGGGTACTAGACTTCAAAGGCAGAGGTCTGGAGCTCCCATCTCTGGTTTGTCTGCCCTTTCGTGAGTACCGCTTCAGTTTTCATGACCTTACCCTATCTGTACCCTTCTGTCATCTTTTGTTCTCTTTGACAGTAATGTCTTCGCTACTGTTGTTACAAGTTTAAATGTAATAGCTCATAAGTTGGACTGTTTGTCTTTGTCAGCCTGAAAGAAGGTGAGGAGCAGAAGGAGATTAAGATAGAGCCTGCACAGGCTTTAGATGAAGTAGAGCCCCTTCCTGACGACTTTTACACGAGGCCCATCAACCTCCCCGAAGGTAGGCTCTGAAGTTCTGCTCTTCTCGACTGACGCTTGATGTCCACGTGTGTGTGTGAGCACTGCCGATGTTGTTAACCTGTCTGACGAAGTGTCTGCCATGCCCCGCAGTGACCACCCTGCGCCAGAGGCTGCTGCAACCAGACTTCCAGCCAGCAGGAGCTTCGCAGATATACCCAAAGCACAAGCACCTGCTGATGAAGCGCTCGCTTCGTTGCCGGGTACTAGGCCACGCCCACCGATAGCCACGCCTCCTCACAGCTGCACACTACTTGAGGCACTGTATAGACAGTAATATCCAAAGCATTTGTTCTGTATTAAAGGTAAAATGCCCATAGAAGTTAACTTGGTAGATATACAAAACTAGATTTTGATGGAATTTAGTGATTTAAATTTTTATGTTTTGCCCGCTTACTTGGCAGCATTTGTCTTTCATGTCTGCATTGAGTATAATTTTACGTAAGACTATTTTGTAGGTAATGTAGTGGTCCATAAACGTGTTACTGTGCAGTTAGATGCCCATGATGTGCATTTGTCATGCCCTTGAAAGTCGTCAAAATAAATCATGTTTGTACAGGATTAATACAGCGATATTTGGCTGTCTGAAATTGCCTGGTAAAATCACTTATAGTTAGGCCATTGGAAACAGTAGGAACATGATGTTATTGAGCCAGTGCTGCAGATTTATGGGACTTGTCAGTTAACAATGAATGACCAATCCATGCCAAAGTTGGATGAGATTGACCTTGTGCCGCTTATATAAATATCGTGTGGACTGCTGACATAATGAATGGATGAGGGTTTAACTGTATAAGAATATGGTTTCATTAGGCCCTCATTTCTTTTTTTTCGACAGAAATGTGAACACAATTTGAGTAAGCCGGAATTCAATCCAACTTCAATAAAATTTAAAATCCAGCTGGTGGCAGTGTAAGTATTAGTTTGGCAATGATGTAACCACTTAGTGCAATTTTAATTAGAAATTGAAAGCAAATGATAATTAGTGGGATAGTTACCAGGTTTTTCTTTGGCAGGAACTACATCCCTGAAGTACGAATAATGTCTATTCCAAACCTGCGCTACATGAAGGCACGTGGAGTTCAGTTGTTGCGTTAATTGTTTCCCGTCAAGACATTTTGCTGTTTTGGTGCTATATAGCTGTGTGGAAGAGCACTGCAGCTTGCTATAAAAAGCCCTCGTTGTGTGTGGCTCTTGATGTATTCCTCGTGTTTGCAGGAAAGCCAGGTGCTGCTGACCTTGACCAACCCGGTGGAGAGCGTCACGCATGTCTCACTCGTGAGTTGTGAAGAGGGCGACCCCGATGATATCAACAGCACCGCCAAGGTACTCTGTCACTAAGGAGCACTCAGCGATGATGAGACGATGGTACTTTTGGGAATAGGATCTTTCTGTCTGTCTCTTTCTGTCTGTCTGTAAACCTGCAGTGTGTTTGCAGGTCAGGGGACAGACTCGTGCTCTGTGTGTGTGTGTAAGCTGCTGTCTGTTTACTGTGCAGGTTGTTGTTCCGTCCAAAGAGCTGGTGCTAGCAGGGAAGGATGCGGCGGCGGAATATGACGAGCTGGCTGAGCCACAGGACTTCCAGGATGATCCTGAGTCAGTACTTTTTGATGGCGGGCAGGTCTTCCTCACCTCCATTACTACATATGGCAGTGAGGGCATTGTGATATAGTGCTTATTGCAACTTATAAGTATACATCAGTATATAGCTGACTGTTAGTAGGTGGAAATGCATTTTCCCAATTCAAGTGTTTATTAATAACATTTTTGCAGTGCTTTCACAGTCAGTTTAGAATAGCTTGTTTCAGTTGGTAGAAGTGTGTGAGATCATTTACAAAGTGTGCGGAGCTGTATATAATAGGAAAATGTAAAAATCAACTGTAATGTCCCATTTGATTGGGCAGACTGTTAGCTGCATCTGAGACTCCTCTGTTGTCCCTGCAGTGTTGTGGCCTTCCGGAAGTCGAACAAAATCGGCTTTTTCATCAAGGTGACCCCGCAGCGTGAGGGCCGTGACGTGACCGTGTCCTTCAAGATGCGCCACGACTTCCGCAACCTGTCGGTTCCTGTTCGGCCCAGCGAGGAGGGCGAGGCGCCCGGCGAGTCCGTTTGGCTGAGCCACCATGTGGAACTGAGCCTGGGGCCACTGGCGCCCTGAGAGCCCACCGACGCATTGCATCACCACAAACCTGTCGGCACTGTGTCCACGTCGCGTCTCGTCCCTCCTGGCAGCTTCACGTTGTAGTGTAATCCCCCCCATGCGCCCTTCAGTATCCCAGGCCTGAGACCCTGACACGCACTTGATCAGGCATAGGTTCCGTTACTTCCAGAAAAACAGAAACGACATTAGCTGCTAGATTTTTCAGGGCCAATTAGTACCGCTTAATTAGCCACAGTTTGTCTTGAATAATTCCTCTCAGTTGTGCAGAATAAGCATATTGAAAGCCATGAATGTGCTAATAATGTGCTTTATAATAAAATTTTACTGATATCAGTGACATTTAGACCAAACATGAGACTTAAATCATTTCCAGGCTGGTACATTTTAGGCTTCTGGTTTGAGGTGCCATCTACGTTTTGAACAGTAGATGGCTCTGTTTCGGCTGACTGACACAGCACTTCTACTTTTGTCTTCACAGCTTCTTTTGTGCATAATTCACTGGGTTAAAGTACAAAGCTAGAAGTGTGTCAGTGAAGTGAAATTTAATCATAGTTCAAGCAGGACATATTTTTAATTACCCCTTTTTTAAGCTCAGATAAATGCGTGTATTCAACAAAATATCTGAAGAGAAAGTAACACGTTTTAATTTAATGTAGAGCTTTTTGTAGTAATGTGGCGCTGACAGAATTTGCTTTGAAGTTATAGTACATGGGTGATACTGACTTCTAAACACTGAGTGCTGTATGACATGCATATATATACATATATTTCGTTTAAGGTATTTGTGCAAAACCAACATCTTGCGTATGAAGGCTAGTTAAATTCTGCATCCTGGTTATTGACTTTCTGATTGTCAATACAGCTATTTCATGCAGTGAAAGTAATATTTGAAAAAAAACTAGGTTATATGCTTAAGACAGTCAGGTAAGGCTGTGCTTGCAGAAACCTCCATGGCCATTAGGAACTTTTGTAAATAATTGTCAGTCTTAACTTTAAGGTCAGTGTTCCCCCCCCTCCTGCATTGACTGCATTTAGGCATGTGGTTGGCTGATGTTCTGTCCCAGTTTGTGCTGCACACTTCTTGTGAAAGGTGAAAGTTTCACCATGGACTGTAGATCAGACCAACCTTCTCAGTTGTTCCATCTGCACGTCGCCATGGTTCACCAAGCATAGCGTCCCTGAACTGACACCAAGCTATCCAGAAAACAAGGACTAGCAGGAGCAGGGCATGCAAAGTTCACTACAGGGTAAATGTCCAATATCTGCTGCATTTGTGACCGGTTGGGCATGCTAGTGTGAAAGCTGCAACAATCCTGTTTACTGTTTTGAAGAGACACTAAGATGATCTTTAGGGTCGTGTTCTTGTTTGATCACATCTTTTAGTCCCCTGCAGCTGTGACCTCGCCCCTCTGTTTTGACAGAATGCCCACAGGCTCGACATTGATATCCAGGGGTGGTGAGAGACATTTTTGCACAAAATGTGTTAGTGTGGGCAGCTTGGCCTTGCTGTCAGTTCTGCAACTGTTGATGCAATCTTTGTAAGATTCATCCACAGTTTTTGCCCGATACCTTCTGTCTCACATAGGTTGTGTATTTTTACATCACTGTTACAGCGGCCTTAAATTCTCTAAACACGCAAAGTTGTATGAAGAATTGCTCCGCCTTACTGCTTTCCTGGGTCATCTTCATAGAAAGATGGTTAAAAACTGCATGTTTCTTTTTAACATTTGCTTAAGACTTGTGACACCATGTACGCATAACTAAAAGTGTTCTCTTGTAATCCGCTTTTCACTCAATTCTGTCCTTTGGATTAAATAAAACAAGTATATAGAACTGTGTAGAGTGTAGTAGAATAACTTTACTGTAGGTTTACAATGACTATAATTTAAGAATTTAACAAATAAAATTACCACTGCAAAATCCCGTCTCCTACATTTGTGGCTCTGACACATTTGGTTGTTTTAGTGACAGCAGAATTTGAAGCCGTTTTGCAAAAAAAAATAAAAAATTTCAAGTTTGAATTCTCAGCCAGCAGGTGGCAGCCCTGAGCCTTCTGTGTAGTAATAGCATTTGTGAGCAATAGGCCCGGTTTAGGATTCTGCCTGAAGTTTTGGACGCTTAATTTTGTATGGTTTCATTTGGGGTATGTGCCATGAAGGGCATCTCAGATGTAAATACCAAAGGCATATTTTTAAACTAATGAGACAGACCAGCGCACAGCTGGTCATCAGATTTGATTCACGGCTCCCTAGAGTAAAATGGCAATAAACTACAGAATAAGGGCATTATTTATGGTGGCTGTAACTGTTAGGCAGAGTCTGTTAGCTGGGCCACGTTATCACTGATGGTTTCTATAGCTTGTTTATTCAGCTGCCATTCAAATATTTGAGCACATGGGCACTGGCCTGACAGCTTGTGTGTAAAATGTGAAATGGTGGCTGTCTTCAGCTGTTCTGATTAAATGTAGTTGCATTTTATGCTGATGTCACAAAACATTTAGGAAGTCTGGGCAATTGTTTGCTTTCTTTTAAAATTAGGAATAGAAGTGTTCCTTAAAGATAGCTCACAATATCACAGTTCATAAGGATGAAGACATACAGTTCCTAAATTTCTCTTCACCTGTTCTTTTGACAAAAATGCAAGAAGTTAGATGATGTACAGCAGGGGTTCTCAATGTCCTGGGGGAGCCCTGTGGTGCAAGTTTAAGTGAAATTCAATTTTTAATAGAATTTCACTTAAACATTATTACCTTTTGTTCTGTAATAATTGATTATCAATCATACCTTTGAGCTTGGCATGGCTTATTGTCTCCCAGGTGGAACAGACCATGGTTCTCAGTCGGAAAAGCGTGGGCTGTTCCCTTCAGGTTATGAATGAGGTACTGCCTCAAGCGGAGGAGTTGAAGTGTATCTGGATCTTGTAAACAAGTGGGGGTAAAGTGGAGCAAGAGCTTGTCTCAGGCATTTCCAACAGGGAGAAGATCCCAGGACAGACCAAGGACTAGATGTAAAGATCATATCTCCTGTCTGGCCTTGGGAGCACCTGAGTATCCCTGTGGAGGAGCAGGAGGAGGTGGCTAGGGAGACAGAGATCTGGATACCTCTGTTTAGACTGCTGGCCCTGTAACCTAGACCTGGAAAAGCAGAAGAAAATGAATGAATGAATGAATGTAAGAAAGAGTTTCTGTTGTCCATATTTACTCTGTAGAGAGAGGGTGCAGAAGGTAAAATGTTTTCTAATATTTTTCCATTTTTGTTTCTGTAGTCATCCTAAATATGCCAGCTGGAAATGGCATTATAAAGAACTAAGCAAAAGAAATCCATTTGTGCATATGCTATTAAACCTATTTATTTCTCATGATTCAAACAAAATGACTTGCATCTGGGTTATTGTTAGAAATTAAATTCATACTGAATTAGGAAAACCGTTTTGAAGACATATGCGTATTTTCCACAAATAGAATAAGCTATCGTGTAACTGAGCTGGGTATTATAAACAGTGCTTTAAAGGCTGGGGCTTTGCCAATACTGAGACCGTAAATGTTTTATGATCTAAATTCAAGAAACATGTTGCCAAAGGCAAAACATTGGCATGTTTTTCAGCGTCTTTTCCCAACATAAAATAGTTATAAATAAAACTGTAGGAACAAGCTTATTTACTCTAACCAGTGGTGTAAAAGTAGGAAGTGTGTGTGTGTGTGTGGGTGTGGGTGTGGGCGGCTGTGAAAACACTACAGTGAGACTTCCACCCAGTGAGGTGGGCAGGAGTACGACTAATCCCCCAGGTTGACTGACTCGGATCTTTAGCTCAGCAGACTAATCCTCTTGCCTGGTAACAGTGTGGGCTGCAAGGTTGTGAGTTTGAGCCTCTGTTGCCCCCATTACATATGTGTATATAAACACACTATGACGTGTGATTGGTAATACAAGGCCTTGTGATCAATTTATCTTTACCAATGGTTGCAATGACACCTTAAGCCACTTAATTCTTTCATGAGCGGTACAGTGTGTAAATGCTGCGTTTTAGGGTTATGCGAATGTGTCTGGGAAAGTGGAATGTAAATCAGTCTTTATTACAGGCTCAGAACGGTGCTGTGTTCAGGCCGGGGCTCGTGTGGCTTAACGTCAGTGGATTGCAGAGATGTGTATTTCATGAGCGGATGTGTGCAGAACCTTCTTACTCAATAAAGATTCCTTTTCGTTTATAGTTGAGCCGGAGAAAGGCCCAGCACACAAGCTACTGACATTAGTTTTTTTCTTTTACTGTAACTAGTCCAAAGACTGACGTTTTCCAGGTTTAAGATACTCTGTGAAAATAATTAAAGGTCTAATGAAAAGACCGAACACCAACCCGGCTTTCCAGTACGAATTGTACATTGCATTCTGCCCATCTCAAACTCGCGGTGCACAGAAACAGCAGAGGTTTCCACAAAACGTTACAATTCAGTAGTATTTAGTAATTCATAAGCAGATGTTTATAAAGCAAAAAACCACATTTTTATTCTATAGAAATGAGTAGTTATCAAAGTATATTAATGATATAAATGTGGTTGTGCCAGAGAAGAAATATGTGTTTATAATGTCCAGTTGTGTGTGTGCCGTGTTTCGTGCTTCCATTACCAGTATTTGCATATGACATTCACTGACATCAAGATCTTCTTCATTGTACTAGGGATCTTAAATATTTTACTGACATGCGATGCATGGAAAAAGACACCTAACAATAGCTGAATATTCATTATATATATCATATATATATTTATGATGCATTTTATACTGAAAATAAATGTAGCTGTACTGTGGCATGTAGTATGTTTTACGCATTATATTATAGACCAGGACTTTTCATAGGCACCTCACCACTGAGGAAACTGGCTTGTGTGCCACCTATTTGAAGGGCACCCAAAAGGAGAGGGTTTATCTATATTGTCTTTTGGGGGGGCAAAATGGACAGAAATGCCCCAGTTAAAAACAGTCCGTATTTAATGATTGAATGGTCTTATTTTTGAAAGAAGCATATCTGCAATTCAGTTTAAAAAAAATAACACCTAGTCAGCATTTAGTGAAATATCAAATATGTGATAAAAGAAGTGAATAGTGTTCCACATTTTACTCTGTACTGTTGCCTTTAGAAAGATGAAGAGAACAAACCGAGTGTGTGATGCATGTGCTGTTCACTGGACCATCATCTGCCTGGTGAAGGCTAATTGGTGAAGTGTGTGCAGATGAGGGGATCCAGGACTCCAGGCTGCCAACAAAGCTGTCTTATGAAACCCAAACCCTGGGAAAGGTCTCCTAGACTCTGAAAGCATATTCCATGTCGACGCTGGCCAGAGCGGGTGAGGTTGGGGGGTACTCCAGGGGAACAGAGCAGAAACCTGAACATTGCAGAAGTTGAGGTAAACATACGTACAGTCGTGCCTTAATTACTTCATAGTTTTGGTGACATTCGTTTATTTTCCTAAAAGTGTTGAGCAGGCATTCCGTTGTTCAGTCAGTCAGTCAGTCAGTCAGTCAGTCATCTTCTATACCGCTTAGTCCTGGTGAGGGTCACGGGGAAGCCTGGAGCCCATCCCAGAACACATAGGGCACAGGGGACACCCAGGGCAGGGCGCCAACCCACCACAGAGTGTGCACACACACACACACACACACTCTATATATATATATATATATATATATATATAATATAAAATATATATTTTCACGTAGTTTAAAATGAATTTGTAATGTTTTTAATTGCTTTGGCCTGCCTCTTTATTCTTGCATTTTTCATAAGTTAGTGTTAAAATGTGTACAAATTTTAGTTTTACACTATTGCGTGTTTAGATGTCCCAGAATTCCAAGATCATTTGATATGTAAATACTATATTATACTATACTATAAATATAATTCTAACTATAGTCCTATTTGCAGGGAGTTTCAAGACCCTGTCTATTTTCTGTGCTGTACTTAGACAAAGCCTAATCTAATAATAAATTTAGGCTCAATTTAATGATTTTATAGCAAGAGCAATATTTTTGAGTAATATAATTTCGAGTAAAACATCTCAAGAGATATGAAAATAATACACATTTAACATAGACAAGAGGTAAAAAGTTGATAAAATATGCAGATATATGCAGAAATATATTACTAACAGACAGCCATGGCACTCATTAGGCCAAATGAATCTCTAGGCTTAGTTTTTAAAGAAGATATGTAAGTGTAATTACTGAGTCCTGAGGGTGATATTTGTTGTCTGTTATGAAAACGTTACTGCTGTGTATAAATGTACTATAGCATTCCTTAATCTCTAAGACCATACTACCAGGGCTGCCAACTTTTGTTAAAACGTCGGAGTGAGATTTAGGGAGATGTGGTGTCCGACCGGGGGTGAGTGGGTGGACTACAGTTCCAGTCCCGGGGCGGGCGGCGGTGTTGAATGTGGTTGTGGGGGCTGCTACGGTTGTAGTCCCGGGTGGTGGCGGAGTTGAAGGTGGTTGTGGGGGCTGCTACGGTTGTAGTCCCGGGTGGTGGCGGAGTTGAAGGTGGTTGTTTGCGTGAGAGCGTGTGAAGACAGGCAAATGCGTGTGTCTCACGCTCAATGCGTGAGAGTTGGCAGCCCTGACAATACTGAATCAGTCAAGGTCAGTTTTATGAATTCAGTTTGGAACTACAGCTGAGTGAAAGCTTCAGTGACAGCCTTTTGGCCTAAATAATTTTTTATTGCGTTTTACCGATCTCGTAAATTTAGAGACGTGAGATGGTTACAGCGTGAGTTTTTATTCGCATATTCACGTAGGACATATATCATGCGAAACTTTAACTTGGAAACACATTCACACGGAGTTACAACAAATAATTACAGATGTATGGCAGACTTGGACAATGTAAAAATAATCTAAAATGATGACTCGTTTGGCGACCATATTGGTTCAAACCCCTTAATTTGCAGGAGCCGCAAAACGTCACTGCTGCGCTCCTCCCGAAATAAAAGAGAGTTTACTGCAAATTCTGGCACAGACATGTTTAAGGGTCACATCAACCTGTGAGAAACAATCATTAAAATAAAAATACCGCTTTACCAAAAGTATGCTGAATGTCTAACTCACACAAACAGCAGAGGTGTCAAAAATCAATAAACAATGGTTTCTAATTACTACAGTTAGACTATATTTAAACTCGGCCATAGTCAGATAATGGTGCTTAGAGTTGATAAACTCTTTTCTTAACATGTTCTAATTATAAGAAAAGTTTTTATGGAGATCAGTGTGTCTGAAATGAAACTCGGTTAAAATCACGTTTTGAGACTCCAGGATACAAACCGTTGCAGTTCATCATTACTAACACTAGATGGAGCCGATAAAGCATCAATATAACGGGGATATATGTTAGTCGTACAAGTAGTTATCAGGCGTCTCTCTCAGCGGTAATACATGCAGGCTAATTTACTGTAGCCAGTATGACATACTTTGAAATGCAAGGACATAGCAATGAGCTATATAACTGAGAGAAACATTGGTTATTAGTATAGGACTAATTCTTAGTCATAAATATATTTTACATTGATATACAAGACACCTGGAAGAAATATATTGAAATTTTAAAAATGTGTGTATTAAGCTGTATTTGTAGGTTGCACAAAAATTGTGATGTCCCTAGTTATTGACAAATTATGTACATAATTATTGTAATCACTTTAATTTTACAG
Source organism: Chitala chitala (assembly GCA_025773905.1). Lineage (NCBI taxonomy): Eukaryota > Metazoa > Chordata > Actinopteri > Osteoglossiformes > Notopteridae > Chitala > Chitala chitala. The sequence goes on from JABJVR010026840.1 coordinate 10,942, forward strand.
ATTTTATATAGCACACTAACTGAAAATGTATAGTTGAAGGGAATTACAAGAGTTTTATTTATTTCAGAAGTAAATAACCCGTCTGTGCTGAGGACGGTGTTTGTTGATTCATTTCAACATGTCATTAGGGTCAAAGCTGAAAATTATTAAAATGCGTTTCTAAAGCATGCTGAACATTGAACACAAGGTTAACTAATAATTTGTTAAGGGATGGGGTTTTAATTAAATAATTTGCATCGCTTTAAGTATAACAGTTTCTGTCCTCTTAGTTTTTTCTTTCTCTTTCTTTGTTTATTAAAACAACATGGAGTCCAGTGTCTGGGTAGGCAGCTGGCAACCTCGCTGATTTAGGGAGAAATAATTCTGCTCTGGGCCTTTGGGGATGACAGTTCCCTGGGATGTCATCGTTTCTGCAGAAAATAATGGAGACAGTAATTAGAGCAAATGTTAAAAGACAGACAGAGCACAAATCACGGCACCCGGAAATGCGTGCAGTCATGGGTTGTACCTGAAGTGTTTTAGCTTCATTGTCAGGTTGCAGATTATTACACTCTAAAATAAAAATAAAAATAAAAAAATCAGTGTAACTCAAAGACAATTGTACAATGCACAGTTTAAGTGTTTGCAGCCATTTTGTGCCTTACTGCCAATTATGTCTGCATAGTTCTGACATATTCTTGTGCAGTATTTGTGAAGCCATACCTTTAAACATGTGACAGTGCAGAGTAAGGACATTAACTGGCCATCACCCAGTAGATTTGCCTCAGTATAACAGGATGGGTCTGAACATTAGTAGTTTGCATAGGCGTTGAGCTGGTCTGGATATACAGCTGTGTATTCTCCCTCCCTAAACCTTCCTGCTGGCACTCCAATTAGCTGTCCAAATTAAATAATGGCCAGGACTTTATCTTAGAGGCAGGATCAGACTGTTGACTTGGCAGTGTTTCGATCTGTATACACCCAAACCAGAGAGGAGGTAGAAGAGTTGGCGTCTGCTTTGCAAAAGTGCCACACTTAGAGCAGGTTGTGTCTCAGGTTTGGCCCGGTCAGCTCATGGCAATAGACTTCTGCTCAGTGGGATTTCATTGTAAGTCATGCTGTTCCACTTAATTTCCTGTCTTGACTCCTCAAAGAAGAACTCAGGCGGCAGTATTGATTACAACATTGATATAATTTCCCATTACTCATGAAATCTAAGATGGTATCCAAAATACAGGAAGAGGACAGCTTAACATTTTCAAGCAAGTGCTGTACCCTAATTTGGACTCATGTTTCAGGCTTTTGATTTAGCACTTAATTCTCTACCTTGTAAATGTCATTATGTCATCCTGGAATAATAAGTGACTTATAAGGGTGTCTGTTGGCTTGTGGACAATGCTGTAGATTGCAGTTTAATATGATTCCCAGTGAACAATTCTTTGTCTGCTACTTACCCCGTTTCATTTCTTGGCACTAATGATATATGGAAAACATGGAGAAATATGAAAGCTCAGAGTGCACATTTTTCTCAGAACAACAAACTATTTCTATGGAAAAAAATATTTTGGGGAAATGTGCAGTATAGCTAAATAGTTATATAGCAGTGTATATGAATATATATGTGTGTACACACGCACACACACACACACACACACACACACACACACAAACACACAAATCAGACATTGGTTATCTCGTTCCAGTGGCACCAGGAAGTGGGTGGGATGTATTAGGCAACAAGGGAACATTTTGTCCCTGAAGCCGATGTGTTGGAAGCAGAAAAAATGGGCAAGCATTGATGTACATGGGGAGGAAGGCCCATTTAGCCTGATCCAAGAGCTATTGTAGCTCAGATTGCTGAAAAAGTTAATGCTGGTTTGGACAGAAGGGTGTCAGAACACACAATGCATCACAGTTTGTTGTGTTTGGGGCAGTATAGCCACAGGCTGGTCAGGGGGTCCATGCTGAGCCACATCCACAGCAAAAGTGCTTACAATGGGTACGTGACCGTTAGAACTGGATCACAGAGCAACGGAAGAAGGTGGCCTGGTTTGATAATTCACATTTTCTTCTACATCCTGTGGATGGGTGGGTGCGTGTGCTTTGCTTACCTGTGGAAGAGATGGCACCAGGATGAACTATTGGAAGAAGGCAAGCCGGCAGAGACAATGTGATGCGTTGGGCAATGTTCTGCTTGGAATCCTTGGTCCTTCATGTGGATGTTACTTTGACATGTATCACCTCCCTAAACATTGTTGCTGGCCAAGTACACCCCTTCATAGAAACGATATTCCCTAATGGCGGTGGGTCTTTCTGCAGGATAATGCACCCTGCCACACTGCAAAAATAGTTTGATGATGGTTTATGGTTTGAGGAACGCAAGAATGAGCTTGAGGTATTGACTTGGCCTCCAAATTGTCCAGATCTCAATCCAATTGAGCATCCTTGGGATGTGTTTGAAAAGCAAGTCTGATCCATGGAGGCTCCACCTTGCAACTTACAGGACTTAAAGGATCTGCTGCTGATGACTTAATGCCAGACACCACCGCACACCTTCAGAGCTCTAGTGGAGTTAGTGGAGTCCATGCCTCTATGGGTTAGGGCTGTTTTGGTGGCAAAAGGGGGTCATACTTCATTTTAGGCGGATGGTCAAAATGTTATGGCCAATTGGTGTGTGTATACAGACATACTGTCATATATGCTGTACTTAATATTGTTACATAAAGTTTTTAATGTTATTCCATTGTGGAACACAGGACAACTCAAAAATAAATGAACATAATTATGCATAGGGCTTGCACTTTTTGGCATGGGAGCATGAATTTCGTCTAGAAAGCAGTTAGCTGAAGTTCAAGTATGGAACAAGAAAGCTTAATCATCGCAGATGTTAGCCCTCCAGCCTCAAAGACATCAAGAAACTGCAGGAAGGGCAGACAATGAAAGGGAATGTAACATCTTTTTCTACAAGGAAAATTTTCCACACTGTCTTCCCCAAAGAATATTAATGGGTGTGAGCTGTCAGCTGCTGACAGGAGTGATGTTCCTCACACTGTACATATTAATGGGTGTGAGCTGTCAGCTGCTGACAGGAGTGATGCTTGCATGTTGATTGTGGCGGTTTGCCACATTTTCACTATATATTTTTTTCTAACTGTATTAAATACATTTTAATTAAAGTTAAAATCCCGTCTGTTAACTTTCTACTGTTTTTCTCTCAGCAGTCTAATGAGTTTATAAAATCGTTTTATGCCCTCGGGGATAATAAAACTGGACACGTTTTGTGCAGATTCTAATGTGTCTAATGTATCCAGTTATTGTATCAGCCAACAAAATATTAACAAGATTTCATTAATAGATTGTGTTGTTATTATGTCTCCTAGAGACACATTTCCTTCGCTCTCTTGACAGGGTAAAAATAATAATTGAAGCTGAGAAAACATGCATAATTTTCCCACTATTTTGTTTTTAAAAACTTGAAAAATTAAGGAAGAAAATGTTCCTTCTCCTTGGCATTTGTAATAACACCGCCCTCTCCATCTCACCCTTATTCTCTCACTCCTTTGTTGTCTCACCTTTACATCTCCCTCCCCTCTCCCCCCCCAGTGCATTTTGGCCTGTCCTTTTACCAATTAAGGAGAACAAAAACACAGTCAAATTTGCTGCACTTAAAAGTTCTGGAGCCCAGGAGGAGAGCGGAGGAGGTTTATGGTCTGGGAGTTTTGAAAAATGTCCGCTAGCGTGCCTTGTGAAAAAGTAGGTCATGAAAGTGAAACCATGAAGTTTTCCTCTTGCCCCCCCCCTTCTCCAACTGAGATCTAGGCAATAGCTTTAGTCAGACTCTCCTCTGTGCTGACCATTGCACTGTCCGGTTGCAGTAACTGAACACTGGTTGGGCCACATAAGTGTCTGTGCTGTTGAATGCATTAGTCAAAGTTCATGTGGTCATTTGCTCGCAGTGGGGAATCTATTTTGACCTGCTGCTATTTATTCTCTTATTAAGTCCTGCAACTCGATAGGCTCAAATTTCTCAAACTGATTTGGTTGTAACTGGACTACAGCTGGACACGAAGGAATTTGCTTTAAGGTCATGAATATTTAAACGTCCGATGTTAGGTATTTTGATTGCACCAAATGCTGTGGTTTCGCTGACATATGCTGTGCAGGTGAGGAAACTTTCTGCTTTTCGTTATTTTGTGGAAATCCTACTATTCTAGGAAGGCTTTCCACAAGAAAAACCTGAAAAACAGACTATTACCCTAACTCTTCACAGTGTGCGTTATGCATTCAACAACGGAGCCTTCTCCTTGCATCCACCAAACCCAGATGCTTCCATCAGACTGCCAGATAGTGAAGTGTGATTCCTCACTTGAGAGAACACATTCCCACAGCACCAGAGTCCAATGACAGCGTGCTGTACACCTCTCCAGCTGTCGCTTGGCCTTTGACAAAGTCACCTTAGGCTTGTATGCAGCTGTGCAGCCATGAAAACCCATTTCATTAAATTCTCAGTGCACAGATATTGCACTGATTTTGCTTCTAAAGGCAGTTTGTGACTCTGTAGTGAGTGATGCAAGAGGACAGTCAATGTTTAAGTACTATGTGCTTCAGTACTTGGCAGCCGCTGTGTGAGTTTGCATGGTGTGCCGCATTGTGGCTATGCTGTTGTTGCTCCAACATAGTTTTACTTCACTATAGTAGCACTTACAGTTGACTTAGACAGTTCCAGCATAGCAGAAACGTAACTACTGACTTGCGGGAAAGGTGGCATCCTACGACAGTGCTACGCTTGAAGTCGGTGAGCTCTTCAGAACAACCCTTTCTACAACGGCGATTGCACAGCAGTGTGGTTTTATGCAGTGACTCAGTGAAGGGGTGTCCACAAAGGGGTGGCCATTGTATGTATTTCTGTAGCTTCGTGTTGCAGAAAACAAACTTTAATTCATAACTGATGAACCACTCCCCTAAATCTGATTTTCATTAATTTTCCAGCTGCTTATTTTCTTCTGGGACATGAGTAGCTTGGAGCCTGTCCCAGGAAGCGTAGGGTGCAAAACAGAGTACACCCTGGACAGGGCGCCAAACCATTGCAGGGCAAATCTGCATTTCAGTTAAACTTTAATCAATGAAATGGTTATACTACGTCAGGGACTCCGGCTTGGAAGCCCAACAATGATATTTTCTTTTAGAATCCAAGAGTAACATGTTATTACAGGACACCACTCCCCAGCTATAACATAAATTTGCAGTTTGTCAATTTTAAACGTTCAGACCAAAGAAAATACAAAATGTTAAAATACTAAGTAAAAAAGAGTTAAGTGATTCACAGATTGAAAGTACCAGATGTTACATAAAGGCATTTTGCTGTGTTTGGGGCAAGTTGTGAGCAGCATATTTGTAAGATTATAAAATTGTCCTTCAAGTATTTTTACCGTAAGGAAGTTGAATGCCGTTTTAGTAAAAAAAAAAAAAAAAACAAAGTTAATACACGGTTTTATTAATGTGGAATGTGTTATATTTGCAACCATTAGCTGAAGATATAAACCTATTTTTCCCAACCTCCAAGCCCTGCCTGTGTGTATTCACACACTAGTGTTGTATTGTATTGTAGACAGTGGTGTCACTAGAATTTCTGAGCCCCTTGACAACGTCCCATGTACAGCCCACGTTCCCTGCAGTACATATGTTACAAATAATGTATGCTATAATTTTGTAATACAGTTATATATGGCCTGTCCGTATGTTTAATGTCATTTAAAGTGGCAAACTGGTAATAACCAGCAAAAATACAATATCTTTAGTTTTTTCTATTTTTAACCTCTTATATGGCTTCCTGATTCTTCCTGCTTTGATGACATCATGCTTTTTCACATGGCAGAGGCTGCAGCGTTGAGATCATGCAATGCACATGGCTAGAAATCAATAGTTTGTTAGTTAGCATTTAACTGAATAGTGCAGGGTGAGGGGTGCTTGGGAGGGGCGTACATTAAATACATGTACATTGTTAGCATATTGTTACTTGTACATTGGTGTTTGTCTTTTGTCTTGTGCTATGTGACATCTGTATTAAACCAGAGAGAAATGTAATTTCAATCCTCTGTATGTCCTGTACATATAGCAGAATTGACAATAAAGTTGACTTTGACTTTGACATTTGGTAATGATTACAACATTTGGGTCGTTGTTTCTACATTTTCATTGTTAAAAGTTGAATTATACTGTTTTATCATTTCATTACATTTCATAATTTTTATACGAGGCTGTAACGTGCTGGGCTTCCTGTGTCAGGGAAGTCATTCCCCTGGAATGCCCCTAACTGTAGATAACAGTGACATATGCTGTATAAGTGCTAACATTTCATTTTCAGTAGAAACATTAAAATGCCATAATCTAAGACCTGAAGTAATGAAAGACACACTGCAATAACATCATACGTACATAGATGCAGTGGGACAACTATGAGTCACTGATTCATCATCTTGTAGCTGATGTGTTCTGTGTGCCTCTGGTAGCTACTGTTCTCAGGCTTTATGAGAGAGCGGTCCTGCTGGGAGATAAAGACTTGAGCGAGATATCAGGCTCTTGCGTGTCTGTGATGAACACCAATATATCTTCAGGACAGACAAAAGGAGCCGACAAGGTGCTGTACCGAGAGCTCTTAGATGAACCGGCTTCCCCGAGGCTCACGTCGTTCTCCGGGTCTCTGCAGAGCCCGCTGCTAAACGGTCCTGTGGTTCGAAGAGTTTGCTTTCGCTGCCGGCCTGGCTCCTTTCACAGACACCGCGCGCGTTGCGAATGGCCCGCGGCTCACCTTCTGAAGCAGCGTGGATGAAAGGCTGCGGTATGCGGTCATGTGGGCTGAGTCGTCATTTACCTGTCATTGGGGGAGTCGGATTATTGATAATACCTCCCAGTGGAAGGGTCAAGTTCCCGCGATGACACGTGCTGCCGCCATGATCCTGTTTCAGTCGGGTTCAGGACCATCTTCTACACAGGTGGTCCGGTGAAAAATTTCCCATAAGGCAATGCTGTTTGTCAGGTTTCTAATAGAGAATAGGTGAACACCCCATTTGATCTTCCAAATGGGTGTCATACAGAGGTGTCATTTCAATGTGGAAATGCTTCTTCCTGTGGGTTTAGGGTCTCCCTGGCCTGTTATGCGACTGAGAAAGGAACTTCCTGACTTGAAAATGCACCAGTCTGGGATGTGAGGAGAACGCTGTCTGGAGTGGATTCCCAGGAGAGGGCCTACTGGCCAAGGTCTCGGCCTGGCCTGGCCCGACAGTCTCGCCAGGGTGCAGTGGTGTTTGCACAGGTGTGTGGGAGTGCTTAGAGGGAGTTCACCGCACCATTGGCATTGTGTGAAAGTTTGAGTCATGAACAGTGGCAGTTTGCATTCTGACAGATGTGTGCAATTAGGCATTACCAGAGGCATGCGAGACCCAGCGGGTGCGACCTGTCCTGAGAGCCATCCCTAGGTGGGGGGGGGGAGAACTCTGCAAAAATGATAATAGGTAAGGCTTTGAGGGAGGTGGCTATGGGGGGAGGCAAGGAATGTACAGGAACATCCAATGTAAACCATTAGAGGCTTGATGAAGTCATCTGCAGAAAGATGTGCAATGGACCATGGTGTAATGCAGACCATTTCTCAGGTGGTGCATGCATTGTGTGATTTACCCCAGAGTTCTCAAACTGAGTGGGAAATTTATTTCCATTTCTATGCCAGGAAAAACAATCAAGCTCACATAAATACGTGATGACTGAGGAGAGCCATTTTTATCTCTGCTTCACCTTCTGGGTTTAACATTAATGGAGTTTAGTCTGTACTACCAGTTAAAAGGTCACTGAATTGACATATAAAAAAATTATAGATCTTAATTAATCCCGGAGGAAAATTACTTCATTTTGTTTAACCCATCCCCTGGGGGGAACAGTGGGCAGCCACATGCAGCGTCTGGGGAGCTAGCGTTTGGGTGTCCTGCTCAAGGACACACCTGGCTGGACTCGGATTCAAACCAGTAGACTTTGCCATCTCAGACCACAAAATTTGTTCCTGCAGGTACTGCAATACCGGGTTGATGCCTGGTGTGGACAGAGCAAGTATCCATTGTTTAATTTTGATCCTGTGTGTCCTAACAGCCCCCACACCCTCCAAAAAACATCCTATAATTGATATGCATGTGTTGCATGCATCATCACACAGTATAATTCATCATCACACAACATCACACATTGTAATTGGTGGAATCTTTACAAATATATAAATAATTATACACTATCTTTTTCTACTCTCTTCTGGGACAGTGTGTTTTTTTTTTAATCATTTTAGACATTAGATTGTTATTGTGCCATCATAATTAAATCTTATTTCTAAATGTTAGTTGTGAGTTTCAGTTAAGCAATTGTTTTACATCCATGATTAATTGTGAGTAGTAATGTTTCAACAACGTAATGTTTGGTAAACCGACAACAGTATAGTATAGCATATAGTGTAGTATAGGTTACAAGTAAATGTATTTTTTTGAGTAAGAGGGATAATGTATCATCCTTCACTTTCCTAGCCTGCCCAAAAAAGGAGATACAAAAACTTGTAGAAGTTATGATGGTTATACCCTATTTGTGTTTACTTTGGAATGTATTTGCAACTCAGGAAATAATGTAAGCCCCATCCACAAGTCCATCACAACAAATACACATATTTCTCTTTGTAACAACAAACATGGAATTCATTGCTATAAATATCAGTTTTATAACATTAGAAGCAATAATTTGCAAACCCCCTGGTTTATTTTTTTTTACTTTTCAAAACATTGCTTGCCAAAAGAGTGACAAACCAACAGCACAAGTTTTCAGTCTCCCTTTGAGTAAAACAAGACATGCGGTATTAAAACCTTAACTCATGTGTGTGGTTTCCAGGTTTGTTTTTACAGTGCAGCGGTGGTCTTGAGAAACGCATGAAGGACGTCTGTGCACCTGTTTAGGTTGGTTGGAAATCATATTAAAATGTATGCCATTGGGGTCCCAGCTTTCAGACAAACAAAAGCATAGAACACAACCTGGATCAGTGGTATGATGTAGGGCTCTGGGCTTTCAGCCACTGGAGGTCTACGGCAGAGTAACGATGAGCCATCAGAAACATAGAGCTATGCTCACTTTTTCACTTTTTTGGATTTAAAACTGTTAATTATTTCACATGCTTTCAATAGGTGTTAGGTTGAAGGCTTGGAAGAAAAAAATCAGGCTACAGCCGTGATACAAGAATGCAAGGTTTAATGGAGATAAGCGAAGCACAGACATGGGGAACAAAGGGTAGCGGGGTATACTGGAGGGTGAGGGAATACGGGTGGCAAGAGAGGATTCTGGGGCTGTGCAGAGCTGAAGGAAACACACATGACGACAGGAACTGTGAGGAAGGCAATGGTAGGGCAAGAGAAGTTCAGACTAATACTGGATCACTAGGGGAAAAGTGACACTAATAAAATAAAAATAAAAGGGACACTAATAGTGTTAATGAAAGGTCTCAGAGTGAAGTAATCAGTGTGTGCTCAGAAGTGATGATACCTCTCAACAAAAGATGGATAACTGAAGTGTTAAGAGAAGTTATAGACAACATGTGAGTAATGGGTAGAAGTTAGAGTTGAGGTGACTGGGAGGTGCTCCAATTCAATGCAGGTATAGTGGAGGTAAGTGGAATGACCGAGTGACCACTTCAGGCAGGGAATGTGGAGCCAGTGACGTTTGTGGCTCTGGGCAGCGTCACAGTAAAAAGCAAACTACAAATAATGCAAGCTTATTTGGTCGAACATCACATGGAGTTTTTAGTTTGCAAAAGGCTAACATGGTTCGAAGACATCATAGCAGTCAAATTTAATTTCTTTGCAGAAATTCTACAAGTTTTATTCATCAGAGACATTAATCCCATTAACCATAAGTCATGCTTTCCAATCACTTTGGAAGAGTACTGGAAGTTGGCCTTCTGTAAAGACAGACTTTAGGAAGTACTGTCAGCATAAGAAGCCAAGGGCTATCCTCGTATGTGAGTCGTGATCCAATTGGGACTGTCGCACTCAATCATTTCTACTAGCTTTTCTATTGGTGGTCTCGGGCCACAACAAATGGCAAAGAGCCTGCCTCTCTGCACTTTTCCAACAGCATCACATGAGCTCTGAGCTGGAAAGAACAGTCAAGTGTTCGGCCTCGCTCCATAGCTGGAATCGAGTCAGCGTGAGACGGCTCTAATGAGGCCGATTTTAATGTACGCCGTGGCTGGTGAAACCCAGTGTCGCCAAGCAGTTGACCACGTCCTGTGGAAGAATGTTATGTCTGGCGCTGTTTAAATATTTGCTTCGTAGGAATGGTTTTCAATAAATATTGTTAAAGAAAAATAATGGGTCTCAAGCACACAAGTCCAATGATTTATTCTGAGTGGGTGGACAGTGTTTCACCTAGAGGTCAATGTGAAAAATATTTGCATTTTCTGTATTTAGGTTATTACCCATGATGTATATAGTTCCAAAATAAAAAAAAATTAAAAAACAGTGCTGTTCAGTTGAGTTTATAGAGACAACTGGTTAGTTATGCTAATTTAAATGATAGTTTGTGTAATTAGGCTGTATGATTGCTTGTCCTTTTGTTTGATTTTGTATTGAACGACATCTGGTACTTTTTTCACATTAGCTGACATTTCACATTTTTGTGAACATTGGCTGTTATTTCAGGACCGAGTACCTGTATTGTTTTTATAAGTTGGCCTGAAGAAGGAGACATTGTATTTGGGTCTCTTTCAGCCAGTTTTATCTGCGTAGTTAGTAAAATTGTGCTTAGGGTACGAAAAGGTACTGAATGGAGTCATGGAAGAGAAGCTGTGAGAAACGGATGGGCAACACTTTCCCAGGTTAAAACCTGAAATGATGTATTATATATAGCACTAAGCAAACATCTACAATTAACTTATTATTCTTTATGTTTGTTCTGGATATACAGTTTAGTGCTGTCTTTTTCCAACTTTGCAAAGTAACACAGAAACAGGTTCAGCATCTGTAAAACACACAGGAAAGACAAAAACAGAGAGCCTTCTCATTAACACACCTCAGGGAGACCGCTATCCTGGCTTTACATATAAAAATGAACAAACAGCCTATGTGTCTTTAACATTATTTCCTTGCTGCTGTAGAGAGCGCCAATCTGTTTCCTTTCTATGTTACATACATATCGTTTTAAATTAACAAGTGCGATGATGTCTTCAGAACTACACTGTACTGTACCAGCAACACACATATAGTTATCATCATATGATATATGGTTGGGAAATTGCACTGCATCAGATTTCAAGGAGCTGCAGTGGGTATGAGGACAGCTGAGAAGATTGTCGGGGTCTCTCTTCCCTCCATCGGGCAAAAGGTACTGAAGCATCTGGGTCCACATGGTCAAATTGTGAAACGGCTTCTCTCCCCAAGCCGTAAGACTCCTAAACTCTCTGGACTAATAGACACATCTCTCTCACACTCACTAACCAACACCGCACTGCTGTACACACTGGAAGCACACTGACTGATTGCTCTGTGTTTAAGGAAACGCAGGAAAATGAAGCCCAGCTGCCCCTAACTGACGTAACTATATTGTTAGTGATATGCAGGGTGGCTGGCTAGTCTTTACTGCGGCATTATTACCTGACGTTGCTGGCTTTTATTACAAAAATGAAATTGCATCTAAGAATAGAAACAGTGGAGAATGTTCTAGGTAGTTTTTAGCTTTAACATGGTGCATTTTAAAACAGACCAAAAGAGAACAAATTACTCTCAGTCCTAAACTATGTCAACACCTGAAGAAATTGGCATTTAACATTATTTATTGGTAAATTTGAAATAATGTTGTTGAAAGTTAGTGTGATTAGTCAGCAATGGATTTTTTTTCTTGAACTACATTTTTATGGAATTGCATGCTCTAGGTATTTTACCTCAACAGGCAACTGTACTTTATTTTGTAATGGAAACATTATGTGGTTAATAAATATAAATGAAAAACAAAAATGTCTGGGGAGAAGGCATGAAAATTCCAGTCTGCTGTTTTACCACAACAAGCCACACAAAGCTGAAAGGTGGATTGTGGGACGTGCAGTAATTTGTTTCAAACAGTAACTGTGCATAATACAGATAATAATCCTCTGCAGTTATTCTATAAAATGGATGACTCAAGTCTTTATGTAATTATCCAGTTCAGTTGTTAAAAGGTTTGGTTTATTTTCTTGTCATTCCTGTGAACTTACGTAAAAAAGACAAGTTAAAGCAGGACAAATTATTTATTTTTTAAGTAATATTTATTTCCTGAAATAAAAGCAAAACTATTTATAGTATCATACAAATTAAATTGCATGCACGACAAGTTTAAATCTAGATATAGGTAAAGAGCTCAGATGCACAAAGCCAATTATTAACATTGTGCAGAAGTTGTGTGTGTGTGTGTGTGTGTGTGTGTGTGTGTGTGTGTGTGTGTGTGTGTGTGTGTGTGCGTTTCGGCATAATATTCAATGATGTATGGGTACCGTGTGTACCATTCACAGTATAACTAAAGAACACACACACAAATTCAAACTGGAAATGCTACACTGAAATTTAGGAAGGAAACAATTAGTGTACTATTATACACAATACATTGCTGAATAATGCACGAGCTAACAATATACATAAAGTCCTGAGAGATCATGCTGATTATTAATTATCTAAATCTTGTATGTTTGAGCTGTGTGTTGAGTGTTTTACTGTGGAGTATAAAACTTTTGTAAGCATTTTTTTTTCATTTAGTGTACTAACAGTATGTTGGCTTGTCCTACTCTGCGGTGACTGGTTGTTTGTGTGTCATTTCCTTGTATTTGTGTAGGATTCCAGCAGTCCAAGGCTTGCATCCTTGCATCCTTGCTGGGTCAACAGCTTAGAAGATGAGAAAAAAAAACTTTACATAACCAGCACAATTTCTGAAAAGCGCAAAGGTACATTCTGAAAGGAAGTCAACAGGACATAAATCGATGTGCATAAATTAACACTTCTTGTTGCACCTAGATTTTTGATGTTGTTGTGCCAAACCTTAACCTAAAATGTAATTACTGTTTTATTATTAATTACTGCAAACCAAAATACAATTTGAGTGAGTGTATGTGTGTCATTTATTTTCATTATTTATATTAATGTTAAGGAATAATCCACAGAAACAGATTAAAGGGTTCATGGAACAAAATTAATTTACTACATATAATTTACTTGCAGGATAACAGACTTCAGTTAATCATTAAAAACAAGAACCTGAAAAAAGATCAAACTGAATTGGCAAAATATCAGTTAGTTCAAAATACCCTCTATTAAATTTTACACTTGCCTTATTCATCTTATTCGTTTTTTTCTGTTATAGACCAAATTTAAAGATTAAACCAAAAGACTGAAAAATATGCTGTATATAGTTTCCTGGTCTTGGATAAAGTTTTTTTTTGTTACATAATTGCCAATTTTTTATTGTTTTTTTTAACAATATGTATACGTTTTTAAGGAACATTTTGCCAAGTAGCCTAATGATTTTATTCTTCTATAAATTATGCAACTACAAGAACTGAAGCCATGAATTTTTATTCAAATTAATATTAGTATCCCTTTGAGTCTTATTCTCATCTGTTTTCCAAGGTTCTATTATCCAACAATGTGTAATAATTAGATGCAGCACTGGTAACTGGACAGCAACGGTAATCAGTAAAAATTGCACCAAAGATAAGATACACATCCGCAGTCTGCTAGTCTTAGGGTGAACCACATGAAGAACACTGCACAGACTCACTCAGAACAAGGCCCAATGCAGCTACTGCAAAGAGAGACAGCACCAGACCCCCCCACTATGGTCTCCACCAACATCTGCCTGAACATAGAAGCCACAGAGAGCCGAGTCTGTAAAACAGTGCTGGGCATTGTTCTGACCCCCTGTGAGATCGCGGGACTAATAAGTACCAGAACATAGGGGAAAAGGTGCAAACCTAGCCAGCCCTCCTGAGGTGCTGTGGAGCCTCCAAGACCTCTAGCTTTTATTGTTAAAAGCGGCCCAGTTCAGTCCAGAGCGTGGGGAATGGTCAACTTGCTGTCCTGAGGGTGAAATCAGATTCAGAATTAGGTTTTTTTTGTCACAAAAAAGGTACAATGAAGATCTTAAATGCATGTATGCTGTTTAGGGTGTGAGAACAGACACACCGTGCAAGACAGCTAGATTACTGAGTACAACTCAGAAGTAAGACCTGCAAGGTAAACTGTATAAACATGGAGGTGTTCTATATATACAAAATGAATTACAAGAAAATTTGAACAATGGCAGGTGATTGGTCTTTAAACATTTACTGTTTCAAAACATTTCCATCACAGGAGGCCACGTTCTTGGTTCGCTTGTTAAGCAGGGTTGTGAACAACTAACTGCAGTTTAAGGGAATATTGGCAAAACACAGAATTTGATGAGACGGCTGTTTTTTCCTGCCCTGAGGTACACGTTAGCTAGGAACACTCATCCTTCGTTATGAGACCAAAATTACACTGCTTGTCTTTAACAGTTTCACTGAAATATGTCATGGAAATACAAAAATTTAAATTTATACATACATGTTCAAAGATGACCACAGCATTTTAAACTGCAGCTTTTTTTTTTTTTTTTTTTTAAATCTAATTACCTTCATTTTCAGGCTTCTAGAAAATTTCATTCACAATCTCTGCTGGCTTGTGTGTGAGGTGAGTGCTTGTATGTGTACGCATGTATGAAGAATAAACAGTCAAAGTAGAACGATGGTACCGCCAAAAAGTTGGCTTTTGGTCTGGACATCCTCCTTGCATCTGTGAAGGCTTTGGACAAGTGCTGGGCTTATGAGACCGCTATTGTTAGGAATAAAGACTTGAGTCTGGAATAAAGCATGGAAAGAAAGGATTCCTGGATAGATGACGCAGAAGCTTGTGTTACCAAATATATCATTCAGCATGTGGATGGCAGGCGGTCAGGGCTTTGAAGTTTCCCATCATGCAGTAGGCTTGTCAGTTCACTGCTAACTTATCCCACATTGCTGCTCGTCCACTGGTAAGCTGTCTGGGTTCTGTGTTTTCCAGACCTCCCCCCCGCCCCCAAACCATCCACATTGCTCAGTGGGGGCAGTTAGGATGAGGGCCAAAGGAAATAGGCTTTCGTCTGGACAGGATCTCAGCAGAGATGGTGTTTTAGATTGGATTGTGTCGGAGGGCAGGTTTCGAGTAACTGACCTCATGATAGCTCCTGTTTTATCTGGAAGCAAGGACCCTTAACGAACAATGGCATTTTTATGTTGCCCCTAGTGATTCATTGTAACAGAGGAAAAAATTCACACAAGTAGCAATTATTGTGCTGAGAATTTGCTCATAAATTTCTGACTGATTGCTTGCGTCGTGTTGTTTTAGCATTACTTTCAATATGTTTCACCTTTTTTGTATTTGATTTTGTCTGGTTTTCACGCCATTATAGATAACAGTACTACACTGTTCTATTTATCTCCATACACGTTTATGTCTTCACACAGTACAAGAACAAATGAAAGTAATGAAGACTATCAGAATAAAACACATTCTTCTAATCTTTTAAATGCAAAGAAAAAAATTGTGGAACATTATTTATAGATGTAATTTTTTTTTCACTTGACAAAAATTTTGTATAAATATTTTTCAACAAATGCTAAAATACAACTTTCAAACATATAAATCTGACATGTGCTACTTAAAACCTACATCTCAGATTTTACCTACAAAATACTTTAAAAGCTAAAGAAGATTAACCCAATATGCACATAAATTACTCAGTAATAATCCATAAACACAGCGAGAGACCAAACCAGAAACAAGTAGCATTTGGCACAAAAAGTGCTGCTGGCAATCAATACACTATGTTTACAGGGGTTGAAGAAGTGTAGCGGAACAGAGGTATCCCTCAAATGCAAGAATGTGGTGACACAGGACTGTTTTAGTCTGGGCCTGTCGCTGAAGACATTACCCGGCTCAACAGCTCAGGGCTCTGTGGCCACAAGCAGGTAGAGACAAGTGAGGTTTTGTTGTTGCACCGGAGCAGCGGGTGAACAGTCATCTCGTATTTTGGCTGGCAGTCCCGTCTGCTGCCAGATCTATGAGACATGCTCTCAGAGGGAGGTTTTGAATAGGCAGTGGTGAAGCAAAGGCAAGCCAGGCTTCTGGGCTGCAGTGCATGTTTCGTCTGCGTGTCTTTGCAAGTGAAAAATAATGCTGGTTCATTAGATGAACGCACTTTGTTTGTTTAACTACAGTGCACTGAACCTCTAAATGAGCCTGACAGTAGCCTGTGTCCCCTCTTAATATTTCTGTCAGAAACATAGGACAATAACTTAAGTTCCCAATTATGTGTCACCATGGCCTAATGGAAGTGTTAAGGTAGGAAGTTAATGTCTATCGGGCTTCCTCAAAGCCTGCTCTGCTGTTTTACATTTGACCAGCTCAGGAACAATATCCAAGATCGGCACAGTAATTTTTCTTCACCTTTGCTCACACAACAGAAAATGTTGTTGCAATGTCCAGACAGACAAAATCTTTGTACATCCTTACAAATACCTAACTTGTTGGGTTCAGTCACCACAAACAGGAAAGGTGTGCTTGAGGTATGTCAAGACTTTATATGTAGCTGTAAGTTAGCTGGAGGTTTCTATTCAAACTCACCGAAAGAGCGGCTGTCCCCGTCAAGCTCACATGCTTGCGCTGGTGCTCCTGATTTTATTTTTTAAGTAAAAAACGACCACTTGTCATCATTTCAAATTCACAGAGTGGCTCTGCAGAACACTTTTAAAATTCTCCAGCTAGTGTATGAACACCGTCATAATTACGGTGTCGACACCAAACAGATAACTAAGTATTTGTTTCAATTTGACAAAAAAAGTTACGTGAAAATTGAAAAAACCTAAAGGTAAATATTTTACAGTACCAAACTGGAGCAAATTGTAGCCCTAATAGTAACCTTGCAAAGAAAATCCCTGACATATTTCCTTGAAACAGGGTTAACTCTGTTCAGCTGAGGGTCATTGACCTCTGTATGACCCGTTTTATGGTACCTAAGTGGAACCTTACCCTACCCACAAAAAAGTTGCACAGGTAAAAAAAATGCTATTAAGAGTATCATATATAGGGTAAATTACAGCCACATGTCTGTTTACCTCCTGCTTAAGAACAGATATGCTTTCTGCAGGGCTACAGATAGCAGCAAGCAACTCAGTTTGACAAAGTTGCATAGTGAGTTTAAATGTCTCTTTGTGAATATGATTGAGTGATAAAAGGTTTAACCTGTGTGTATTACAGCTATGTAGACAGACTTATACAAAACAAGTGTAAGAGAAGGGCAATCAATTTGCAATAAAACGTACTATCAGGTGTTCAACATTTCACCAGGTACTAAATTTAGTCTGACACGTGTTTTCGTACATAGCGAATGTAAATCCACACAGTCTGATATTAATATTTTAAAACAAAAACACGAAAAAATTTACAAACTTGTTTACCTGGCAACAGTATGCTTTAAATGGTCTCTACAGCAGTGACTTCCCCTGTTTTGCCATACAGTTACAGTATGTGGTCAGAGGTACTCAAATCCTGTAACCATAAGCAAGTTTTCTTTACACTCTTCACCATCTAAAAATTTATGAGTAATGTCACGTCTCTCTGGCAGTCTGAAAATGTTTTTCAAAATGAACACATTCAAAACGGTCCTTTAATTTGCCCTAATGCGTTGATGGAAATTGGCTGCTTGCTAGGCAACATCACTGTTTCCAAAAAAAATATATATTAATGTGTGAGCGCTGGAAAGAGATCTTATTAACCTTTTACAGAGACACCAGAAAATTAAGAATTAGCTAGATGCAAAAAACACATGCGCCGGTGGTTATGGGATGGGCAAGCCTACAATAGGGCACCCGTCATTCTGGTGAAAGTGTGATGATTGATGTCATCTGTGAGGCCTCCCGACGCGGGGCGTGAGGGTTAATCGACTCCACATGGTGTTGTCTATCCTTTGATCAGGCCTCATAATGGCTCGAATGATGCCTATAGAATGGGAGCATGGAAAGGTCGCCTTGTATTTCAGTGAAGCGATCAGCACTAGTCATATAGTGCTGCACAAAAAAACAGGCCGCAGCCTGAACTGGAACAGAATGTATCACATCGCTACCAGCAGAGGTTGAGATGTAGAGTTAAGTGATGTGAGCTGCCGTAAAAGACTGGAGATTTACCATTGAAAACAAAGCACTGAACCAGGTCCCCAATGAACACAGAACAGAGGCTGTGCATTATAGTTGCATGATCACATTCTGTCTCAGCTTTCTTTTAAAGCAAGTGTGATGATGATCATTTTTGAATTATTTTGAACTCCTAGCACATTTGGATCCTATTTCACAGTAAGTCTACCAAGACTCTTTTCTTCTAAAGGGAAAAAAATGACACCTTCTCACACACATTTCTAAGGGATGTGGAGTCTTAGCTGGGTTGTTAATTTCTTCCCTAGCTTGGAATGTTACTTTTTCCTCACCTTTTGTCCTGCCTCCAGCAAAGTTGGCAGTCCAAAGGTCTGTTGGTTTACAATTCAGCTAACTTGATTGACAGCAGTGGTTCTGGCCTACTCGAAAGTTCAGACAAATGCAGAAATGATCTCCCACAGACAGAATTATATCTTTTGGATTACAGTTACTCCACAGGAGTCTGATTGTGCATTGTGTTCTAACGTTGTACGGATATGGCTTTGTTTTATAAGAGAAACTCTTTGAGAATACTCAGCATTTCTTACAAATGTAATTAGTACAAAATGATTAGATGAGATCATAATGATTTAATTTAATGTTGTTTTGCAGATAATTTCAGGATTATGAAAGGGAAAGATATGCAAGAACTGTCTTTGGGTTAGAGATACTCAGTTAAGCAAAAAAGTATTATCTTGAAGAAGTGATGACACCTATGTTACTTCTGAAAATGGTGTCCAGATATGTGATGCCTAATGTAGAACATATATTTTACTATTCATATAACAGCAAATTAGACCTAGAAGGCAGGTTTACAGGAATACATTAGGCTAAACCACTGAGCAGGCATTCAATATAATTTTGTTGAAATGAAAGTAAGTACTGTGAAGGTGCCAAAGTATTTTTCGTTTTTTCAACAACAGTCCAAATATCTGAACAAACTTCCAACAGTCATCTTGTGTAAACATAATTGTCATATAGATATTTTTAAGAGGAAGGTACATTAACAATAGTGTTCAAGACCATAAGGACACATTCGAATTCCCACGAAGTACAACATGAGCAACATAGATTGAGTACTTATGGTCATTCTGTGTGGAAATGATCTGCCCTATCTTTTAACAAATAAATTCGACAGGCGAAACAGGCGATTGTAATCTAGTCTTGTTTTTCAGATGGTACACATTGTAGACACATGTAATCTGTTACTGACAGTGCGACATTATGTATGCAGTTTATATCACTGGCCTTCACAGACCAAAGTAACTGTAGCTATGCTATACAAACCTTCACAGTCTAGTCTTTAATCTGCTTGGTGAGCTAAATGATCTGTTGATAGAACTTCGAATGTGCACATATATACAGGTAAGGTTCAGGCAGCACTAAATAACTTTTGAACTGTGTTACTAGCCTGGTGTCAAGCCACCAAGCATCTAACAAAGTGTGCCTCTCAGATCAGCTAATGACAAAAAGCCCACCTTAACCATTTACAACCTGGATTTTGCAGTAGACCTCCGGCAATTGAGAGCTGGGTTGCATTTCACCTGCTGTTTAATAGAATTTAATAGAATTAAGGAAAATAGAAATATGTATTAAATCTGTCACATACTGACTGCATATCTGACGTCAACTCATGATGAACTCATGTGATGCATTAAAGCGAACTCGGTCCAAATTACAGCTGAAGAGCAAGTAAAGCAGATGGTTTCTTTATGCGCTGGAATGTGAAGACAACTTATGTGTCAGGCAGAATGTATGTTCAGATAATTAAATTTTACTGCTTCTCTGTGTCAGAGTACCAAACTGCTGGATGCCTTCCTTAACATAACAGTATCCATCTACTGAAGGCTAAACCAGCGCTAACTCCAAACCTTAAGACTCGCCGCACGCTAAAGCTAATAATGCCCACTTTCTATTTCAAGAAGTGAAAGCTACCCATTGGAAAGTGAAGGAATCGCCGTGGACGCAGAGCCAGCAATAACACGGGGGGGGGTGTAATGGGACTCAGCTGTGGCCGTAATTAAAGGAATATGGCAGGACAAGTTACAAACAAATGCAGAGCGAGAGGAAATGGGCTCACGAATGTGATAACCAGATGTGGGCCATCGACGCTAAGGAAAGCAATTGGACAGTTATTCTGTAATCAAGTCAGTGTTCTCGCTCTGCTCCGTGCAATGTTTTGATGAAAACCTTGTTCTTATTTATAATACTAGATACTCTGTAAGACAAGAACCAGATCCTTTGGCCTACTTGACATGCAGGAAAGAAGCTAGGATTGCTTAAGCTCGGGCAAAGCTTGGATTTGGGGCAGTTCTTTCATTGTATTTCATGTGTACGGTGGATCAATCTGATCCGTTGCTGATATTTTGTATAGTGAGGTGAGGATTACCTCTAATTAATGCAATGTCCTTTAATCTCATTGCATTATCCATTGTGATTTTTAGGGAAAAATTGAATACTTTTAACATACTAGATCTGGAACTATTTCAGGAAATTTAAACAGAAATTGTACTGGTCCACAAGTATCTGTAAGGCTCTGATGTTCAGATGATTACAGTTTGAGTCAATGATATTCAAAGGACATACAGACGCTTGCAAGCTGTCCTGGTGATACTTAGTGTAAAGAAATGGTTGTTTTTCTTTGTGTATCTTTTTGCAGACCCATCAGCTCTTCAAAGCTATTAAATTTCATTTACACTCAGAACTATAAAGAAACATGCTTCAGTTATAATAGCAATATGTAACACTCTGCAGTTCGTTAAAATACGCAAAATGCTCCAGCTGGAAATCCTGGTGAATATTATATGGGATAAATGCAATGTCTGTTATTCAAAGCAAACAAAGCTCATGTGGATGGATGGAAGTTATACTATGGTCGGCAGTGGTTGTTCTTTAGATCCACAGCCTGCAGCCGCTCTGTCAAACTGTTTACCCAAGATTCCCTGTGAAAACTGTAATCACTGATGGCAAATAACAACATGTCACCCATTTGAGCCTTGATTGCATTTACTGTAATGATAAACGTGTGTGCAAGGTTTATATAAAACAGACTGCAGCTGAGACATTGAACGATCAGTCTCATAGACAGTAGAGGCCTCTGTTCTAAAACATACCCAGAGCAAAAGCCGTTTTCTCTTCCTTGGAAGGTGGGTGACTCAGTCACTATGAGATGTTGTGACAAACCAAATGAAAGGATTTGAGGAATTTTCTTTGGCATACTCTGGTGAAGTTCAAATGTTTTGAACTGCACGGCACAGTTTGATCAGAAAATTTACACAGCGTGACAGTTAGTATACAAAGAAGCACGATGCCACATGCAGAGGATGAGTGCTGGAAGAGCGTGCGCTGTAAATTGTGATATGTGGTATCCACTGCAAAAAAAAATTGGCACAAATATTACAGCGATAATCTTAAGTAAATTTCAAACGAATACATTATAAGTCAAATCTACTTAATAAAATCAAGTAAAATTACAAAAATTATTTGTTTTCAAACAGCAGTTTCTGAAAAGCCTTGTTTGTTCTGCTAGTTATTTCAGGTTACCTAATACAAGAAGAACATCATCCACACACAAGCTGGATTTTAACCCACAACCCGGAATGTGTGTGGTTCTAGTGCCACCCACTGAACTGCACTTGGTTTAAGTCAAACCAATTAAATCAAGCTACAGCTGAACCCCTCATAAAATAAAATAAATTTCACACCTTTGCATCTTACAAACAAAAAGCTGCACAGAACTTAGTATGTTCAATTAGATTTTCTTCATTTTGTCAGTGAAAATAAACCAATATTTTTTCATAGAAGTTGAAGTCTTGATATTATAAACATAGCATTTATTTGAAATTAACATTTTACATTTATGTTTGGTTTACCACTGATTCATTTTTTGCAGTGTGGTTATTCCATTGCAGTTCTCAACTAGGAGAGTGTAATGACTAGTGTGTGTGTGTGTGTGTGTGTGTGTGTGTGTGTGTGTGTGTGTGTATGTAAAGAAAGGCAGACTCATGCCACCCTCTGACTGATTGGTTCCTCAGGGCTGTTTACATTCTCCTGCAAGGAAATGTCTAACCAGTCTGGAAAATATAAGGAAAAAATGTGTGTGCTTCTATTCAAATACATACGTCATTTGAACCCTGAAGTCTGCTTTATATCCAGACATTAATTGTTGCAAACTGTTAGAAATAAAAAATCTACTTGCAATACCACATTTAAGTCGTCAATGGCCCATAAAGGTTTAAACAACTCTATATTGAAAAATCTGTTTGACTATATTAGATGATTTTGTACTGGAAGGAAAGCATACCTAAAGTGGTAAAATTGATATCTGGTTTCTGACATCTTTATTTTGCATAACAGCAATAACCAATGGATAAATCCATAGTACAAGAGCATGCAAAGACTGCTCGCTTAAACATGTTAATTGATTATGGTTCCACAAAAGACATGGCCTGGAGCTGCATGCACTTTGTGCAATTTGAAGAGGCACATTTACTTTACTTTAAATGCATGCACACTATTTGATCTAAGTTAAAAGTTCGGACACCCAGTTAAAGGCCTGATTAAACTGGACCAGAGAGCAAAGGCCAAACCACAAACAGGTTCTCTACATATGTGGCAACTCCTTCAAGACTGTTGCAATAGCATTTCCAGGTGAATACTTCATGAGCTCTGTTGGAGAATGCTGGGAGTTTGCAAAGCTGTAATCGAGGCAAGCAGGATTTATTTTTCCAACATTTTTTGCTCGTTGCATAATTCATTGTTATTTTTTGAATTTTGCACACGTTAACTGTCATTCTAAAACGTAAAAAAAAAAAAAAAAAAAAAATGTGAAAATAAAGAAAACTGTCTCTCTGACAAGGTTTGCTGAAAATTGAGTTAAGTGTGTTGGCCAATGTGTGTCTAGGGCTAATTCCTAGCACTGACTGCAGGCAAAAGTGGTTGGTTAGCCCTATTAAGCTTTGTTTTTTAATTATTTTCAAGTTTGAAATAATGATATAGATGAACCATCTGGAAATACTCCCTCTGTAATCTCCGCCTCTTGCCTCCTGAGTTTTGGCATGCTCTGCTGCTTTGGACAGTCCATCAGTGCTTATCAGCAGTGTTCTCAAAGAACCGCAATATTTCACATTGCTCCAGCCTGCATTGAGCGCACTTCATTAGCCCTCAACTACACGGGTCATGAAGCTCTGAAGTATAGCATTAAATATATGGATAATGCATTCATCTCAATGCCTAATTATTCCATTACAAGTACATCACCCAAGGCTACAAGATCCAGTTGTCTTGTGTGTTTAGGCGTAAACACTGTGATTGCCTATAGCTATCTTATTGTTTTAACTACAATATAAAACAGTATACACCAGTATATAATGAAAAATTTTACAGAACAGAAGAACCTTTAGGAGGAACAGGCTTGGAGCATCTCTAAGTGAGTCTATGTAACATGTCCAATTGCAATAACGCTAGTTAAGGGCTAGAGGTGCTGAAGAGGAAAATATGTGGTCTGAATTGAGCACAGCTGAACTACGTCTACGGTTAGTGAGAAATCCAGGCTAGGAGTCAAATGTCACTGTTAGTCCAAGTTCTGAAGTTTTGTGGACAATTTTGATAGTTATGGACATTGAGATTGTATGAAAAGACTGTCAGTTCTAACCTGTAAAACCCAACTCAGGCTGAAGTGTATTATCATTATTATTATTATATTTTTTTTTTGCAGAAGTTATAGTTTTCTATAACATTTTGAGCTTTTATTTTGGCAGGTAGTGATACTGCTGAGCAGGGTATGACCTTAAATGGTACTCTTGGTTCCAGGGAGAACTCACAGGCTCCAAACTGGGTATAACAGTTCGCTCATGTTTCGTGTTTGCACATGACTTCTATGGCAATGGTCAAATGCATGCGTGGCAAAAGGACTGACCAAACCTTATTGTTGCCTGATGAAACAAATGAACAGTTAACAATGTACATTGGATGGAAATACCAAGTAACGCACTACACCAACATCTGCTTTGTTTTCACAGGGTCAAAGAGCAGAACTGCATGTGATTTGTCTTTAATTTGGTGCATTCTGGACAGACAGGGCTGTCTATGAAACCATTCCTGGATCCCTGATGCCCTGAGCACCAGTGTGGTGCTGCATAGATACAGGCATTGAGCTACAAGGGTCCTGTTATGGTGTTGCATGGGTGCTGAGTGGATGCTGGCATAGTTTGCGTCCATAGCTGAATGTATGCTACAAGGCTGCATGGGTGCTGGCATGGTGCTGTACGGGTGCTAGTATGGTGCTGCATATTTTTCTGGTATGCTTTTTATCTGTTCCTGTAGATCAGCTGGACTTGTCGTTTTTACAGTGAAATGACCATGAATGGCTATAGGAAAGTGAATGTTTAGCGAGCGGGAAACGGAGCCAGTGGAACTGAAATACAGCGGTGTCTCATCACATTTATATGCGCTGAGCAGCTCGACTCCTTACTAAATACCAAAAGTTGCGAAAGACTTTTTTTTCCCCATATTAGTTTCCCACAGTACTATATGTGGCACTTGCATGGCTTACACTCATTTTGCAATTTACATTGTCCGTAACTAAAAAGCAAATAACTGCCAGGCAATAAGTATTAAAGATTTGCCATTTAATCGCAAGTCTGTAATACTTATTATAATAAGAAGAAAGTCAGTATTTGAAAATGAGAAGCTAAGTGTCTCACTGTCCTCATGTGCAAACTCTTGTCTCTCTCTGCTGGCCTCATCAAACAACATGTTCTGAAGTCACAGCATAGAGCCGCTCAGCACAACAGAGCGCTGTTTTCTTAGGCAGGTTGTAGAATGGCCTTGTTGTTAATCTAATAAAAAAGGTACACTTCAGCTTGTTTGTTGTTCCGGAATTTTAAAACGAGGTATGTACTTTACAGTAGTTAGTGTGTTTTCAAAGCAAAAGGGTGTTAAAGGTGACATGTTGTGCGTGTTAGATTGACTAGATTTTTGTTGCACTGAATATTAGAGATTCTGGATAACTTTTAATTTTTTTTTTTTATTTGTCTCTGTTCAAACACTGTTCTACTCTGACCAAGTATCCTTTGGAAAATACCATAAAATTCATGATTTGCAAAGTGTTTTTATCATTATGAGACACCCAGATTTGCCAGAGCTGATGCGAGCAGACTGGAACAAAGCGCAGGCAACGCATGAATAGCCACATAAAACACAACTCCTTCAAATGATTCAGCAGCGATAACTTTCCTTTGTTTTCCTGTCGGTCAGTAAAAAATATTGCCCACGGAGACAAGGCTCCTAAAACTGACCGTGTGACTCATCTTAATAAGCAGCCGGAGCCAGTCCCCTGCGGCTGTTATCTATGAAATTGGACTCACCTTCTTGGCTTATGTTTTTTTTTCCTCCATTCAGAGTCCTTCGGCATGCAGGACTTTGTCCATTATTTAGGGCAAGTGGAAACACAGCCAGCCACCCTAAGGAATTTGTTATCTTCCCAGCAATTTACCAGGGCCATTGTTATGGTTTTTTTTCCCCCCAGTAAGAGTTGTTGTCCATTTCAAATCAGCATCTAGTACACTCCCAGGGGAGGGGGGGGGGTACTGATCTTATCTCTGTTATGCACATACACACAACGCAATAGGCACCTACAAGCAAAAGCTAATTTGTTCAAAAATCCCAATTTGCGTCCAAATTAAATAAATAAATAAGTTTGATGTGTGGTGAGTAAGACATTATGTGGTTTACCATCCATCTGTAACTGTCTTATTTTTGTAATTTGCCAAATACTTTTTTTGTTCTCAGAATCTGCAGGGCATTGCGTGTTTGCAGGCTTTTCTCAGTGTTCCCTGCCTATTGTTGTGTCCCATGGGTAGATGTAAACACTTACCCCTCACAGATTTCACACTACTGATGTCTATCTTCAGGCATCTTTCACTCAGCAACCACAGCCGAGTTTCCTAACTTGAATTAGCTATGATCTGAGAGAACGTTGTCAGGAGTAACGGAGGCCCAGCTGCCTCTGTTTATAGCTCGTGTTCAGATGTTATTCCCCTCTTTTGCTAAATCAAGGAAGTGGGCACAGAGGGGAAAGAAAACAGAGAGTGGGCGAGCACTCGGTTTCAGCTGACCCCCTCCCACAGGACTAGCCGTGACTTTTCAGAGTGCAGCTCTGCCGTCAGTACTGCTTACTTCGCAGCCTGTCCGAGCTGCAGGAATGCGGTGAGTAGCCTGCGGGTGTCTTCAGGCCAAAGGGAGACCATGTGCACGGCTAACGCGACGGGAAGCGGGTCGGGCAAACGAGCTACAGGAAAGGGAGGAGGGTGGTCTTAGCCAGCTGAGTGATAGAGAGGGGACACAGGGACGTCGCCCACCTTCCCCTCTATCCCTCCAGCTGTGACCGGTACAAAAGAAAAAAGTGAGAGAATTATTAGTGGCACCATGTGAAATGAAAAATGAAAGTAAATGTACTTTAAATGTAAAGACTTACAGTAAGAGCTTAATTTACTTTATTTTTTATTATAAACACAAAGTGAATAGCTTTTTTTGTGACAGCATGTCATGTTCACCTTGACACAATTCCCCCCCCCCTGTACATTTGTACACCTATATTTTGTATGTCTTACATAAATAATAAACATAAATATGTTTTAACTTCTACTGAATTGGTATTAACAGGTATTAAATTAGAGATAATATGTACTAATTAATAAATAAACATGTATAGTTATCGGCTGTTTAAAGATTTAATAATTATTATCCTCCTCCTCCGCCCCCAACAGACATTCTTGGTTGTAAATAATTGACTGGAAGTCTTCGTGAGCAAGAAAAGGAAAAGCATGAATTATTCACGTGTTTAGACACAAATTAAACAAATGTAAGTGCCAGGTTCCCTGATGGGAAAAGAGGAAGGGGAAGTAGGGGTAACCGAGAGGCGCGGTGCACTTGGATGGGAATCGGTAGTCTCACGCCACTTTCCGGTAGGAGGGGAGCGTCCCGTGATTCAGTGGCTCGGGTGCGCGCGCGCGCGCACGCGTATTTAGTGAGCTGTTTCCGTTGTTGCTTTGATAGTAACACGTTTTTATTGCGCACACCAGAGTCACAGCTTGGGGGCCAGCTCACAGTGTGACACCGGTAAACGGGTGGGCTCCGGCCGCAAGGGAAACTCCAGTCGGATGCGCTGCCTGCTCGGTGTGTTAGTCATCACTGTGGGTGTTGGTGGACATTCACTCCCATGTATCTTTTCTCAGCGTCGATGTTGCGGTTAAATATAATCTGCCATAAATTGGCCAAAGTGAACGTGCATCGTTTTCAGAGCCGAGAAAGTAATATAAATTGTGACGAAATAGCAACAGGGAAAAGGAGAAACACGTGGAAAACACGCCGTAGTCATTACAAAAGACAGTTCCATTATGCCTGCAAGTATGTTGGTGTGTAGGGTGTAACCTGCCTCATGTCCTGTGCCACCTGGAGTAACAGACAACTCTCCACTTTGAGTGCTTGTAAAATGTTGTTAGGATGGGTGCATTTAATGTCACAAGGTATATTTACACACAGTCTACTATATTTACTTCAGGATGTAACAGAACAATGCAGCAGTTCAAATCACTTCATGCTACAAAGGTGTAGGAATGATACAGGAAAGGGCGGCCAAACTATTTTGTACAAACTGTTTTGTACAAAGTAAAACTGACAGCTGACATCAAACTGCCACAATACCTTCATATATTTACTGTTGCTGCTAAAACTAGTAATAATGCCTGTATTACTACAAATTTTACAGATACTGCTACTAACTAGTATATTAATAATTGTAGTAAGAAAAAGATTAAACCTCTTTTATGACACTTAAGTAAAGACTTTAAATTCTAATGAGAGCTAAATACTTGCTGTTTTCTTACAAGTTGACATTCACACACTTTAATGGTATTTGTTTTCCTGTAAATTCGTGGCCGTATTTACTTTTCCCGTTCTGCAGAATGCCATCACACTCCTGTATAGGGAATGGAGCTCACCCATGTCCGCTTGCTGCTGTTTGTACAGGTGTTATCTCACCAAGGGCAGTGAACTGGTTCGGGAAGGACCCGAGAGACTCCAGCACAGAGCACTAGCGTCTCACTGACTGTGTACAGTATGAAATGACCGATGTGTTTTTTACGGCTGTGTTGATGGATGGTCACAATGCCTCCCTGCCTTTAGTGAAGATCACCACTGCGTGCCCCCACCCCACTTCCACTGCAAAGGAAACTTCTCCCAGATCTGCGGGAACTGTGTTACACAACCCAGACTAATCTCCAATACCCAGTGACAGGGCTTCACACAAACACAGCACCCACCTCTTCCTTAATGTTATCCTGTTAAAAAAAAAAAAAAATACAAATTAAACGACTGAAGCCTCAGAGATGGGCTAGCTTTTTCAAACAGTGTTTAAAGCATTTTAAACCTGCTCTAAAAACAATTAAGGTTGTCTCATGTAATTTAATCGTTATTGTGTAGTCTGAAATAAAAGAAACACAACATACATTAAAACATAAGAATTCAAAGGTTTAAGTATGTAATTATCAGCCCCATTTATTAGTCCAGTTTCCCTGTTACCAGTATGTGTTACACTACATGGTAGCCTCTGTACATTAGTAGTAATAGTTTACTTTCCTTGCAAATGTCTTTTGAAGAATACTTTACTTCCTGTTGATTATCAGTGTTGAAGTTATGGAGCTACAGAAAGTCAGTTTGGAGGCTTGAGACCGGAGTGAGCTGTAATGTACAAGCGAATATCAGCAGCCATTAGCCAGGAAGACTATACGGAATTGGAGCTGGACCTCAGGTACCCTTCACAGGTGGTAAACCTCTGACTAGCCAGCTGACATACTTCACAGTGCTGTTCCAGCTCATGTGACGGAGGCTAACTGAACACGACACCCCTGCTTTTTGGGAGCAGAGAAACCCTCGTTAGATATGGTGATGAAGAGGAGTAACGTCAGTTACCAGCTTCCATTCAGCGCTGAGATAGTGAAGAGTGGAGTGTGGATCTAAAGAGCTGTCAGGCCTGCATGTTCTGCAGCTCTTGGCTGTTACTAAGCGTGCTTGCAGTGTCACAGATCTGCCCATATTTATTTTCAAAAGGAAATCATTCTCCATTATTTTTCATTACAGCCCCTTTGCCAAGCACGTCTGAGAAATGGCGCTGCCTCCAATCTTAATTTCTGAAATGTCAAATCTTACGCCTCTTGACTTCTTGCTGTTTTTCACAAAAATAATTCCACAGAAAAATACATTAAAAGATAAACATATAAAACACCCTTGTACAAAATTTTTATTTAGATGAGTAAAGACAGTTTTCATTGTAACTGTCTGAAGGAATGTAGATATAATCGTGCAAAAACCAAAAATGCCAAAAATAAATTTATAAATTTCTGGTGGGGAAAACGTTATGTTAGAACATACTCACTGAGAATAAAAGGTATTTGCAAACACGTGAGATACGAATATTAATCTGAAAAAAAAAGAGAGTAGAAGACCCAGACTATGTGTGTATATTGTAACAATCTGAAGACTTAATTGCTTCCAGGCCAAAGAAGAAATGAGAAGAATGTATGATACTGTCCTGCAAACAGAGAGCGCTTTATTCGGAGAGGGAAGGAATTATAATTTCCCTTCTATGAAGAGCTTATAGGTTTTTGGACTGCTTGTCGTCTTTGTCTTCTGGCTTTACTTGCTTCAGTAAGTAATATGCATGTTGTTAGTGACTGAAACAAAGATAGCCAGTCTCATATTGTAATCATTAATCCTTCTAGACTATTAAACAACATTCCAAGGAAAAAAGCAGTTTGTTTATTTTATTTGTTGAGTAGCACGTCAATATATTTAACAGGCTTTAGTACTCTCAGGATCTGGGCTGCAGTTATGCTGTGTCACAAATCTACCCCTATTATGTTTATACCCACTGATAAACAGTAATAATGTAGGTTGCTCCCACCAATATGTCATCCCCTCCATACAGAGAAGTCATCTATGAAAAATGCTACCAAGCATTCATTCTAAAATGTGTAAAACAAAGCGTGACTGACGGGCTCAAGGTGATGTCTCACTTCTTACAGACGACACAAAAATGACTCCATGTTTTTGACATAATTCTTGTCTTTTTTTAAGCATGTTTAACAGAAAATATGATGGAAATGTATACAATCCCTTCATTTTTTATACATTTGTGTTACTTCAATAAACTGCAGGAATCTACATCTTATATCTAATTTAAAAACTCAAAAAGTTAAAAAACATTAAATTGCTAACAATATATAGTAAATTACAAACATGAGGGGGCATATGCACATATAGCACTCTGACATTTTTTTAAGAATAGGTTGAACACTTTAATCAGAGGGTCAGGAGTTCTCCAGAACATGGTATCTATGTCTGGTAACTTCCAGTTCATTGTCTGGGAATATCCCTGTTGTCATAATAGAAGAACAAATATTTCGGAAAAGATTTTTGGATATTTAACATAGATAAAATTTTTAATTAGAACTATGAGTGGCAATAGCATTTTATTTATTTATACATTAATTAGTGTATCAACCTTCTGGATACATGTCAGAAGTAGAGAATAGGGTCATTTAGAAAGAAATTCCATTAGGAGAGAGTAATTTGATCCCTTTGTAAACTAATCCACCATCTGCATTTTAGAGACCATAAACAAAATTAGTGGTCATCCTAAAATTAGTTTGATGCTATTTTACAGATCCTGTGTTGGACGTAATAACCTAAACAAAGAAGTTAACGAACCATCAACAAAAAGAAACTGTTTTCCGGACCGCCAAATTATTTCACGCATTTAAAAAAGAAATGTAATGAGCCTTGTGCTCAAATGAAAGTCGATATTTATTTTGACACCACCGTGTTAGTTCATACATATGCGAGGTAGATTAGGAAGTGTAAAACTTGTAAAACAACACACTGGCCCCAAGTTGCATGGTGACCAAATGTGTCCATGTGATGAATCAAGAGCTGGATACAATTAGAGCCAGTGTGCCATTTCAGCCCATATTAACAGTTGGACCAACAATCATGCTGCTGAAACCAACATACAGATTTTTCTACCTATGTACACAGGTATATGATTATTTTTCAGATGAGAAAAATTGCCACTGCGATGCCATTGTACCGGGAAACCACTTCCAAGAGCCCCAAGTCCAGTTTAGCAAAAATAGGTAGGAGCTAGAAACACAAAGAGAGGAGAAACTATATTGTTACAATGGAAAGGGAAGCCTGCTTGTCAAAGTGTCAGTACTGACAGAAAGGTTGGCATGGACATGTGTCTGGATGGTCGTTGAGGGATATTAACAAGTAATAGAGTCTGGTTGTTGAGGGATATTAACAAGTAATAGAGTCTAACCTGTACAGACAACAGAGGGGCCAGTGGGCACAAGCACAAAAACCTGGAGGGTGATGCATTCTGTACATCCACATAGATAATATAAATATGACTGTGTGTCCCAGTGTGGATGATATCTAGTCTGTTTTTGTAGGACTGGAGTGAATTTTTGAAAGTATGTCATGACCTGTCAAGCCACAGCGCAGCAGCAAACGGGTGGGATTTGGTGGGGGGATGGGTGGGGCAATGGGTGGCTGGCTGCATCTACATCCAGTGACCTCTGATGGAAACGTGTAATTTTGTCTCCGCACAGTCGATACTCCAGCGAGAGCTGTCCATCTGCCATCCATCTGCTCCTGCCTCGAAATACAAGGACTGCTTTATTCGAACACCATCACAAACTCACCTTTACCCAACTCTACATGCCACACAACCGGGGAAAGTTGAGCTAAAATATCACTTTAAATTAATCAGAAGTTTAGGTAGTATGTAAATCTTAACTGAGACCTTCCAATCCCATACATGTGAAGCGTAGTAATTACATGAGGTGATGTTTTTGAGAGGAAACATCATGTCACCTTTGTGCCATAATTTAACATGCGGCTCATGTCACCCTCTCTTCGCTGGATTCTAACCTTGCCGTCATCACTCACTCTTCAGGCACGGAGGCACATAGGAGGGGAGTAGGTCGTGGGGCCAGGGCAAAGATGGCTGTAATCAGTGAGATGGAGTGTATGTTTTTAAAAACGGCCCCTGGCTCTGGGAAAAGGCCGTTTAAAGGCCGCCACCCCTTTCCTTTCATTCTCTCCCTGTGCACAACTGTGGTTGTGAAAAATGTTCACAAACTTACCAAACAAAAGAAACTGTCAGAACAACTGATGGGAAGGTAACAATTACGTTCCAAAAGTGAGGAAATGGCATTTAGCTTATGGATGGAGGTGACCTCGCCAGATTGTTCACAGGTTAAAGCAACAGCATTTAGCTGCTTATTCCTCATGCACTAGTCTGTTTAGAGAAACCGAAGCTAGGTGTGAAGAAGAACTTATACATAGCCAGACTGTTAGCGTAATTGTCCATAAGCATTTTGTTTGGATACTTCTGTTGCCTTTTTTCATGGTTATTTTTATCTTTGAGTTAATATGACACAGCCAGTGCCTTTGAGTAAATTGCTATAGTGATAATGTGCATAACAATTTTTTGGGTCAATGTAAAGGCTTTGGTCTGCTATAGAGATTTCAGGACTATTCACTGGTACTTTGTTGTGTTTCTTAGATCCCCACATTTGTGGCACTCTAGAACAACTGAGAACATTTATGGTGTTCCTGACTGGCAATGATTGGGTTTCTGTGCAGTAACCACGAAAGAGAAGACAGCCTGGTCCCACCTCGCTAACTCTCATACATACACTGCAGTCCAACACTGTCTGAACATTGTGACAGACCTGCGCTCTACATCTCCTAAGGAATGCTGGCCTTGAGGGATGTTCCTGCTGAGCTCCACAACTTCTCAAGTCCTGGCAGAAGGTTCAGAAGGAACAACATGGCATGCTTCATGTGTTGACAAAGTACTCTTGAAAGGTCAGCGGAGGTCACCATGGTGGTCACTGACACACTCATGAGAGGAATGCATGGAAGAGGCCTGACTGTGAGGCCGGGAAATTTCACAGTCCAGTTCTACTGGCACAAGAGGCAAGGAGGCTGTGAAGTGTTCAAATAACCCTACAGGGACCACTGCAAGGCTGTATTCACGCTGAGGAAGGATTTCATAATAAGATGTTAGCTGAGTCATAAATCACTTTTCCTGTGCATTGTGTTGACTGTGTCTCCCAGTAGCTTGCATTTGCCGATGCCCTGTGATTGGATGACAGAGCTGCCAGCTGGAAATGCAAATATGTACACAGCCCAGTGGGTACAGCATGATTCAACACACTGAATGGCCCAGCCATTAAGCCAAGCAGACAGGTGTTGGCAACAACAATTTGCAGAGGTATTTGTGTCAGGCAACATGATTTTCTGTTATTTAAAAAGCTATGGGGAAATAATATGTTACATAAAGTGTTATTCAGTTTTGATTATTTGTATCCCATGTGAGAAATACTTATAATGCAATGGAAAATATGTGCATACCAAGTGTACTTTTACATTTTGACATGTGCTATAAATATGAGCTTCCACAAACTTTTATAGCATAGTTTTACAATTACAAATGAGTTATTATAGGCATTAAATTAGTTAAAAGAGACTTGCATAAAAATCCAGAATCATGACCAAATGATGTTTAGTGCTAGCACTAAATACTAAAGTTGTGAAAATATGATAATGATTCATCTGGTGCTTGACCAGTGTTAACTGTTGTTGCATAAAGCAGAGAACCTACAAGGGGGAGCCTGCCTGATTTTCTCAGACATTAGTACAAACTGACCAGTTCTTTCAAAATCTCTTCTAGAGAAACGTATGCATGATCTTAATCATGTCTGTGGTCGGATAAAATTGCGTTTAATAAGGCTCGGTGAAAGGAAGTCGTTTTCAGAGGGACATTCACTATGTTGCTCAGGAAACGCCATCCAGCCCTTAGAAGAGCAGCCAGAATTGATGGCACATTGGCGAACGTTTCCTGCGCCGCGCTCTCCCACACACACAGCTGCCCGCAAACGTCACGCTAGCCCAGCTCGGCGGCCGGCCCAGTGCTATCAGGGAAGGCCACATCAGAAAAGTGGTACTGCACAAGTGTCTCTGTAAACCCATAAATCAAAGTATGTATGCATGTACGTGGTGGTGTGGGCCTTGTTTAACTTGCATTTGGTATGTGTTATTAGAAATGCACGTTCAACAGCGCATCTGGAGATCTGAGACAAGCTAGCTGGAAGGAACTAGGCTTCCCACGTTTTTTCAATAAACATTTTAAAGTAGTCCAATTGTATGGGGAACTTCAAAGCACCATTATGATAAGTGATGAAGCTGGGCCGGGGAATGAAATTAATGAATGAAATGGAAAGAAAATAAGCAAGGACCAACCGATGCGTTTGTTTATGTAAGCGTTTGCTTTTTAGCAGCGTATTAACTGACACTTCTTGAACTTTCAGGGTGGGCTCTGGAAAGTGTCCCTCCAGAAAGAGAAAACAGAGCAGACATTCCTGCATCCCTGAGATTTTTTTTTCCAAATGCCACAAGAGACAGTGTTTAGATTGCCTGTCATTCACCTGAGAAAAATGTAACTTCACACTTTTAGAGAAAAGGTTTGTACGCAAAGTAAGGTCCTACACTTATGCAGTAAAAGTTTAAGTTTTGATATGTCTGGAATCCATTGTTGACAGAATCCCATTCTCACATCTTCTTTAGGGTTAGAGACCAGTGTCTCTCTAGGTGTTCCTATAATACTGAATATTTATAGAAGCGGCAATAGCTATGCTCACAATTTTATAATTCTATTAGCACTATTGTACACTTTGTCTGAAAACAACTCTGTTGCCTTTTTTCTATGCAAATAAATCATATTCTAGAAATGATCAACAATGCAGCAAAATAAGGTGGGGGATACATGCATTTCTTAAACTGCCATGCTTTAAATATGAAAATATAAAACTACATAATGTGTCCAGTGTGCTGAAAGAAAACCATATGAAGAGAGACAAAGGGCCTAGTGTGCTTCAAGTGTTGCTACTCCACACCCCCTTTCCTTCTCTCTTCCTTACAGGAGAGCAGAGAGAGAGTGAGAGAGAGAGAGAGAGAGAGAGAGAGAGAGAGGGAGGGAGATACTTGGACAGGGGGGAGGTGGAGACGGAGATGTGTGGAGACGCAGATGGAAAGGGGGCAGTGCGTTGGAGGCTCCAAACTCACTCACATCACCGCAGCACTGTACAGGTGAGCTCTGTTTCACTACACATTCCTGTGTGAGATCAGAGAGCAGCTGGCGTCTGAGTTTCCAAGCCACGGGTCATAAGGCTTGGCCGTGGCCTCTGCACGCCGAGCTGAGCGTGGGCAGACCTTCGCTGTGCAGGACGTGCGTGAGAACTAGTACAATCCACACGCGAATAGAAGTCCAGGCGACTCAAAGGCATTAACCGCACGCGTGATATGTGTTAAGGATCGGGGCAATTTAAAAGCTGAGCAGAAGGTAACGTTTGTGTTTTCTGAGTTTTCCATGAGAGATGCAAATTGTTTGTTCCTGTGATTCCGTTTCACAGAGCACGCATCCTGGTTGCAGAATTACACACTTTGGACTTTCCAGCCTTTATCTGCACATTTAATCACGGCTTGGTAATGTCAGAGAAAGGGCAGTGTGCTTCGGCTGTTGTTGTTGCCTTAATTTGTTCCAGACTCCAGTCGGGAGGTCATTAAGAAAACAATTGTGCAAGTTTTTAAAAGGCACCCTGGCGACTGTGCACATGTAAATCTTCCTCTTTCGTTCATTGTTAGCTTGCAATTATTTTGATATGATCCAGAAAATATCTGAGGATCAACATCTGTAACTGTTATGATGCAAAAGCAAAAAAAAAGCCTTAACATTTTTAAAGTTTGAAATACAACAAAAGAAACATCATTTCAACACCTAATTTGGAAGGTAATTTGCACTGACTTGCTGTAGCTTCTTGAAGCTCTTGTAACTGAACACCACTGTGTAACTGTAAACTGAGTGTTCAGTGGACACGTGTGTGATATTAACTTCCACAGGAGTCAGTCCACTCAGTAGCAGAGGGGAACACGCTAAGGTGAACAATTTTGTCATTCAGGAGATCTTGCTGTTTAAATTGTTCGTTTCACCCTTAAACAAAAGTTAGCATCTTGCAGAAGTGCATTGGATTATTGCAGAATATCCAACCTTTGTGTCTGAATGATGTTCAGTTTCCACTTGAGTTGCTTAAATTGGTTTTTAACAAAAAAAAAAAAACAAGTGTAATTTGTAGTTAGAATTGTTTTGGTGTTATATTACTATATACAGCATAGGATAAAACTTTTGGTATATTTTTTAAATATAAATCCCACAATTACCACACAAGGTGTTTGCTAATAAATAAATAAATTATTCAGTTAAATAAATAATTTATGTTATGCTCCTGAGGGAGCCAGAAGTGCAGCGGTTTTATTTAAAAATTGGAGGCTGTTGCTTTGAGCTATTCTGTTGTCCTGTTTAAAAAACTGTTAAAATTGTTATATAAACCATCTGTAGATAAGTACATTAAAAAAAGCAGGTGTCATGCATTCCATATCATTACTTGTACAAACTGGTGTCCCCATAGACAGACTGTTTGTCCTCTTTATCCCCACTTCTTGTGTGCACTGTCTGGTCTTACCTCAGAATTGGCAGGGTTCTAAGCACAAGGCCCAAATCAGGCTGGATTAGCCACTCTCATGAATGTCCTGCTTTCTGCTAAATGGTGCGGGCCAGACCGGGCCGGGCCGGGGGACCCGTTTCTTGAGCTCGGCGAGGTCTTGACTTATGGCGTGTACTTTTGAAGACTGTCATCACTTCACACACAAGCTGAGTCGTGCCAACTACCATGACCTGTAAAAAATTAAGCACAGGGGACATTGAGTTACTGAGTAGGAGCCCAACACTGGTGTGCTTGGAGGTGCTTGTAGGTCCTGAATGGGCTATTGTATTAGGTAGTATGAGTCCTTGGTTTAATAAATAAATAAATAAAATAAACTTATTTCCTGATTAGCCTCTGTTTATCAAAGGGTGTTGTATTTCAGAATTGTGATTAATAAGCAGTGCATTCTACACTTACGTCATCTTTAAAATGTAT
The DNA here is from genome assembly GCA_025773905.1 of Chitala chitala. Lineage (NCBI taxonomy): Eukaryota > Metazoa > Chordata > Actinopteri > Osteoglossiformes > Notopteridae > Chitala > Chitala chitala. The sequence goes on from JABJVR010026840.1 coordinate 48,301, forward strand.
CAGTAAAAACTATATAGCAATTTATGATGAGTCATAAAGTACCTAAGAGTAGTTCTTGTATATGAAGATTGATGTGAGGTAGAGTGTTGCTTGTCTGTCCTCCTATGAAGACCATGGCTTCCTATAAATCAAGGAGCACCAACTAATCAAAAAATCCTAAAATCACAAGTTTCCTAAAATAACAAACTTCTGGTATTGGAGTCCCTTTATTTCATAAGAATTTGCAACAATCAAAAGCAGGGCAGGAGGAAGTAGTTAGAAACAGTTAAATGAGATATTAATGCTCAACCCAACCAGCATTCTTGGGAGGTCCTGCCTGAAGGCATCCACAGATCAAAGAACTGCCAACTGCTTGTCATTTCTGTGTGCTGCCACCTACGTGTTCCCACCCCACCTTCAGAAAGACGCAATCGCGATGATCATGTCTGATCCCCAAGGAACACTCAAGAAGTCCTACTCATAAGAAAGGAAAAACATAGTGAGTTCCTGTTTTATCCGGTAACAAGTAACGCCTGTGATCCAATCAGAATGTTCACAGTTTCTTAATATGTTGCATAACGCTCACACTGACGGGACGGTTATTGGGGCAACAAGCAGTGACTCTGAGAAGTGACACCTCACTGACACATCGGGGGACACCCAAAGCTCCGTCACCTGGTGTGTGTCCTGACAAAGGTACCGCTTGTCCTCTGCACACAGGACTCCTGCTTTGTTTACGCAGTCGAGCCTCCTCCACGCCTGCATGGCACCCATTGTGAGAGAGTGTTTGTGCGGTTTGAACCCCCGCCCCCTTCCACCCACCGGCCCTTTTTGGACGGGTGGGGCCAAGGGCTGAGCAGACAGCCTTCCTCTTGTTTGAGCGGTGAGTCAGCTGTTGAGGAAATGCTGGGGAATGTGCGCCGTGAAGCGATCTGGGACTGCGATCTGGAAGAGCTCAACAAGCACGGACAGCATCCTCTGGGTGGCCGTCCTCATCTGGTCTCAAAACTTTGTTTTTGGAATTAGACATGGTTAATTTCAGTTCGCGCATTCACACTGACTGTGACTGGGTGATTATAGCACAATCAGCACAGTCATGGACACTAGTTGTCTCCTTATTGACAGCTGCATACAAATAGAAGTTATTATGAAATAAATCATATTTGAGCATCAATTGTATATTTATTTCTGTTTAATACATCTGTTAAAAAAAAGGGCCTGGAAACTCAATGGCTCAATGGGAAGAACATCAGGCTGAGATGCAAAAGCCTCTTGGCCTGAATCCCAGTCCAGCCTCCAAGTGAATCCCTGAGCAAGGCACCCAGACGCCAGACCCCAGGGACCTCATGTGGCTGGCCATGGCTCCCCCAGGGGGTGGGCCAAATGCTAACAACAAACCTTCTTGTAACATGTGTTTGTTGTAGCATGTATATGTACTCAGTGACAATAAACTTCTATTCTATTATCCAGGTTAAGCCTAAAATCGATATATAATCATGGTTTTGTTAGGGCAAACATTTAACTTACTGCTGTATAAAGTGGGAGGATTATAATTATCCACTTTACAGATAAGGCACACATTTTGCTCTGTTTAAATAATTTTTAGTTTTCATTTTGAGCCACTTTCTATGTTGTGTAATCAATTTTTCTGATGCCTCCATCATGCCAGCCGGATGTGTTGAGAACTGACTGTGGTTTGATATGACCGTCTGCTCTTGATATGCAGCCTGCCAAGGCAGTAAGTGTGTTTACTCAGTTCACATCTGATGGCACCTGTCACAGGAGCTAAGCCAGAATGGAGGAGGTCTACAATTCAGCTGGCTGACATGCAGATGGCTATCAACACTTTGTTAGTTTTTCACTCATTTTTTGTCTCACTAAAGACTTTTTTTGTCTTAGGTTGACATGTGCCCTCCCCCTGCAGTAGAATGCTGCTGATCATATTTCTATGTAATGTCAATCAGTAGATAGGAGATACTTTAAATCATTACCTGAGCTAAAATGCTATCTGATTAGCATTGTAGATATATTAGAATAGCAGACCAGTACCTTACTGATGTATACAAGTTTGATTAGAAGCTGGCTTTTCACCTTTGTTCCAAAATATATCTCTCAGAGTGAGAAATACATCTCTTTTCAGGAACAATGTACAAATCTTTTACAAAATAGTACAAGCCATATTTTACTTAACAACCTTTAACCAAAAAAGGTAATTAAGGAACCAAACAACAAATTACACACATGGAATATTTTTTTCTGAAATGTGTTTAAATGGTAAAATATAGCCTACAAAACTTATGTATTAATAATGTTTTCATGGCATAATAACAGTTGTGGCCATATCTGTCAATATGTCACAAAGCACTGCTCTGATGAGGTTCTGAGCTGATCACAGCTGAAACAAATCTCTCATGTATAGTCAGGGTAGCTGTCAAAGTGGCCAGGGAATGGGTACAGCCTGGCATCGTACTCTGGGCAGCCAATGAGCTTGCAGGTATTGGGTCCAGATTAACAGAGCAGATCTCACACAACGGTCACTCTGGATATTGCCCTGGTTACACATGTTCCGATTTATAAAGGGTGGCTTTGCCGTGGGTGGATAAAACAAATCCTTTTGAATAATTTACTACCCTGCCAGACTATCAGAATAGAGAAATCATCTACAGGGGCCAGTTGTCGCCGCCAACAACCACACCCGCCTCCAAAACTGACATTAGGGTTTGAACTTCAGCAAAAGCCCCAAAACAGGTTGTTTGGCTTAAAGACGGCATCTGTAATGTGGAACACATTTTGGAAGGTATCTGTTACAAAGTGTGAGACAGCAAGAGGCAGAACACATTGGTAAAAGGCAGGATTGTCTTCTCAGCATAATAAATCAGAGTACAGTGAACAGCCTAAGAGACAGTGCAGTAAATCCCGTTGAAGCAGCTATATGTCATTAGACTGTCATCGCTAGTGAATAACAAAAAACGTGGTGTGTTTTAGCCTTTCCAAAAACCAATACACTGATAGAAGAAAACAAGTAATGTGTATAATTTGTCCAAAGAGCATAACATAGTTTGTCAAACGCCGCCTTTTTAGCTTGTTCCTTCAAGTCCTGTTGACGGTGATGAAACAGTACTAGAATGAAGACTAATTCTAGGTAAATGTACTACATTTCCTGAAGAGTAACGCATCCCACCTTTTGCTCTTTGTTGTGGTTGTAAAACCAATCACTACCCAAAACCCAGTTCCAAATTATACAAACTTTATGTGTATCATGCTTAAAATCTTAATGGGTTCTGTGCTCCTGGGCTTTAATGTCAGCGTGGTTAATGAAAAGAAACTGAATATTATTATGGAATACAGTTTCCAGTAGATGAGCAAATGACTAGGGTGAATTAATAACGTTATATGATGGCCTAATTTTAATAGACAAAGTAATTTAAATAATTAAAAATCTTTCCTTTAAAACATAATATGTAAAACATGAGGAACATATACAGTGAAGATTCTGTGAATGACAGGAAATAGTAATACATATATACATTTCTCTCCCTCTTTTCTCTTAGATGATTGCGGTCTGGACGACACCATATTTTACACCATTTATTGAGACCACCGAGGGATGATAGAGCCAAGGTACAGTGAAGTGACAAAGAACAGGAGGATTACTTCAGGATGGATACGAACCTTATTAAACACTAATACTTTGAAGATGATTCATTAGGTTCTCCTAAGTAACCGTTTTTGGCTTCTCCCAAATTAAAAGAGACTTATCTTGACAACACTTACAATTTACAGTTTTCAAATATATGGTTATTCAGCATACATATAGCAATGACTTTAAGTACATAATGAAGCACATCTACGCTGACAGTGTTAATCAACTTTTTTTGTGACCCTTTAATATTTCACCACTCAGATTAATCCTAGGAAAATAGCCAAGTTAAATATACGTACATTCATACTGCAACTATTAAGCAGCCGATCTTTGTTTGAGGTTGACGAGGATCCAACTTCTGAACAATCAAAGGCACACTTCAGACTGCCTTTGGCATGCTGTGTTGAAGCAAAGATAGCAGAAAAACAAACAATCCAGAATTCCTCAAGACGGCCATCTGCAGTGCACCGCATACCATGAGTGACACAGGAGCGTAGACTCGCTAGTAAAACAAAGAACATTAAGGTGGTGTGAGGATCTGCTAAGAGCTATGTTAACGACAGCATGTAATGTACTCTAACAACAGTGTAATGTAAACTGTTTGAGTTTTAGGCTACTGTACTGGGAAGTAAGAAAGCGATCTGCCAAGCTTTTGTCAAAAAGACATTTAAAGCTAATAGATGAAAACAAGTTGTCTTCAGTCTGACTGGATATGCGAATTGTGCAATATGCCTGGAAATTTTCCGTGAGAAGACGTCCTGTAGACTCTGGGAAAGGTCATGGGCTTTTTTAGATCTTGAGAAACAGACCATATAAAAAAGAAACAGTTCTCAGCTCGGTTTCAAAAACAGTTTAAGGACAACTACCAGAGGAATATATTCTGTGTTCATCACTGCATGTGCTGACTGTACCATTGGACCTTGGTTCGGAACCACCTTGTGGGTCTTGTCAGTCCTGATTTTTTCTCCTCCTCCTTTCTGGGGAGCCGTGGATCTGGAAGTTCAGTGTTACAAGTGAGACGGGCAGACGGGGGCCAAGAGTAGCACCTTTTTGGGTAGGAGACATGGAGAGGAGAAGCCAGCCAGTGAAGCGGGGTGAGACCTGGACGGAGACCAGCTGCAGTCTGACCATCAGTGATCTTGATGAAGAAAGACAAGACTTCAAGGCGGCCAATGGAAATCGAGCACGGGTCCCAGACAATCACTCGTCAGGAAGAACAAAAAGTAACTATATCTTTTTCTTATTCCTTTTACCCTTCTTCAGTTCTACCTTTAGCTAAAATCTGGGATCTTACTTTCAATGCAATGAAGCAAACACTTTAAATTATGTCAATTGAGTGTAATACTATGTATGTTTTAAATATATAAATACAGTTATAATTGATGCTGAACTAAACTTTCAAAAATATTGTAATATATCTCTCTTATGATGAGCAAGCGATTAACAAGCGATGTGTCTTTGTCCTACTAGTCCTTCTTGTATGTAAAACTGAAAGGGAATACACATCCTTGAATTGCCCACGCAAATATTCACAAATATCAATTTTGAGATGGTTTAAATGCTCAAGAAAAAATCTGTACTGTTACCTTTGTGATTATAAAGGTATCAGAACACTAGGAAAGGCCATACCTGCTACAGCTTAATACATTCGTTTCAGATGGGAAATAGTAGCTCTCATTTGGATACTTTAAAGAATTTACATTTGTGCAGTTCTGTTTAAACTTTTGTCAACTGCCTTTCTGAGACCAGTAGGCCTTTAGGTCAAAGTGTAAAACGATTAACTAAGTCACTCAATCACTGTATATCAGACTGAGAATACAAACAATTTCTTTTCTGCGTATGTCAGTTCTGCGGTATTATAGCCCAAATCCACTTCTAAACAGGTAATTAACAACAAAATCTTTTGTTGTTATTAAACAGTAAATTGCAATAATGGCTAATCCAAGCACGACAGTAGTGAATGTGATGAATAGAAACTGTAAATACAAAACTCTGAGATTTATATACTTCTAGAATCTCTTCCTTTGATTGTAGTGCATGAAATGTTGAAAATATTCTAGGCAAAGCATATTTTCAGCAAATGTAAATTAAAAGGTACAGTGAGAATGGTTAAGAACATCGTTATATGTTGTAATTAGGTTATCCCACAACAAGCAGAGAGCGTACCATTACATCGTGTTGCACAGTGCTTGTGGTCTGTTTGCATGTTTGTTTCTGTGGTACAGTAAAGATCTCAGACACGCTCAAAACCCAGGATGGGTAAATGCACCGGATGTGGCATTTATTCAGTTTCCAGAGAATAGAATAATACCATATAGTAAAAGTCATGGAAATTATATTTTAAGCACATTTTTCTGGAGTTAAATGAAGTAACAATATGCATGAAATATTTGTTCAGCTACCTGGTTTTTGTATTGCACATTTTAGTAATAAGTTACTTTAATCTGATCCCAGAATGTTCGAACGATGCCTTCACAAACGAAAAAATAGAAAACACTTCGTATATTTTAATGATGTTTCTGCTTACAAAGCAGAATTATGTAAAATTACAAAAGTGCAATGAGTTTGAATAAACTGAATGGGTTAAAAAGCTGGTCATTATTAGAAATTTATAAACATACCTAATACGACATATGGTTTGATACAAGGATCAGAAACATATGAAGTATATAGCAAATTTTTATTAGGAAAAAAAGACAATCTGACAGCAAAATGTAAAAAAAAAAAAAAAAAAAAAAAGATTTACTTACACTCAAACTTTTTTGCCTGTGGAAATAAGTGAGTATGGTCTGGAGTTTTAAATATAGTATTAAGACTTATTGGTCAGTGTTTTTGTTCCAAATAAAATTGCACTGTAATAATGATTTACGGTGCTAATCAAAGCAAGATGTGAGTCTGGTACCATTTAAAAAGCTATTAATACTCATCAAATAAAATGGAGGGATCCTGTCAGTGTGAAACAAACAACTGCTATGAAAAGTATGATACACCCCCCCACAAATATAATCCTTTTTACTGCTTTGCTTACTGCAGCTTCCAGCCTTACCTCAAAATAAAGTAATAATACTAAACTACCACCAGTCTCCAGGCAACCAAATATGGAATAAAGATTGCGCTAAAATTTTTGCAAAAATGTGGTTAGCATGCCACACAGATGAAGTTAGTAAATTTTTTGGCTGTTGAGATCATCTGAAATACAACCTCTTCACACCTTTAATATATAAGAATAACAGTATTTAAAATGTTTTCATTGTACAGCAAATTCTCTACTGACTGTGTATTGTTAATACATATTTTCCACATGTATTTTTTCTCATCGCTGTTATATAGGATTAAGTAACATTTTTAATAATACCAAATAGATAAAACGTTCTTTTTTTTGGAGAATCATACATTATTCCAGGAACTCATGCTCAGAACATTTGGTCACTTCCAATATTTAAAGCTCTTGTTTAACAATATTCCCCACAGACAAATGAAATCTTCCACCAAAAGAATTTCCTAACTAACTGATCTGAATTTCCCTTCTACCTTACGCAAACCGATTTCCATACCGCCTAGTTGAGTTCGTCTGGTGTTCCATCCTATTCCACAATGAAAGCCAATATGCTCTACGGGAAGCCTTCCCTCTGACAGACAGCCCAGACTTATATGAACCCTCGCCCCTTTGCCACAATGCTACCATTGCATCATCATCACAACCAGGATTCTGTCCTCTTTTGGACGGAAGGAAGGAAATTCCTCTCCACTCCCATCAAGTGAACACGCCGTACCCCGAAAAGGGCGACCCTCAGTACAGGGCAGTGAGCTCGACCAGCTGCAGGTCTGATGTCTGTGGACCACACCACAGTCCACCCTGAGTTGGCGTTACACCCTTCCCCTCTTGGCCGCGCTACAACCCCCCCTCCACAGTTTGTGATTAGCGGGGGCAGCACGCGGATAGGGATTACAGGACAGGCTGCAGACGCAAGCACAAACGCAGCAGCCTCCCTTATAACTAGCAAAACGTTGCACAAGTTTTTCAACAGACAACCCAGAAGATTAGATTAAGTTCGGAAAGTTAATTTATTACACTCAAATCCTACAGCCTCAGGTGATGACTTTTCCCGGTATTGTATTTAATCCCCCTTGTGTTTGTAAGGTATAAATATTTTCTGAAGGGTTGTAACGATCTTTGCAGAACCTTACACAGAATGACATCACCACCTACATCTTGATTCGCTTACCGTATGTTTTCTGACAACAGAATAGGTTAGGGTTAGGGTTTCTGTGATCAAGCACCCAACTCTCGAGTGATTATAAAAACAGATAATTGTGAAGACGTTTAAAAATGTGCGCATTTAAAGCATTTCGGTAATGACATTGTTGCGACCGTAGTCTAGTATAATAAAATAATATTGCACCTTTTGTACTTTTAGTTTTGGAATTTGAAAAACGAGGTAGTTCCAGCTGCAAACGCAGGGGATATGGAGACCTCGGTATTAAACCGATGGCAATTCTGAATCTTTGTACAGACATATGTGACGTCTGCGGAGAGAAACACAGGCGCACTGAGCAAACTTTTGACAGACGCGAATACTCCGTCAAGGAAATACAACACCCGGTTAGCTGAGAAAGGGGTGTGGAAAAAACGATACACTTAAATTGAAAAGGCTGGCAGAGCAGCTGAGACTGAGGACGGATTTCTCAGTTTAACAGGTAAGCAGGGGAGATTTCTTTTTCTCTGATCGTAAAAGGTGCGATGAATTTTAAACTACTGTAAAATCGCACAACGATCTTATCGGTCACTATAAAGCGATCAAATCACTAAATTTACAGTACGTGCGAATTCTTATTTAAACACGATTGGCTCTTTTCCGTTAAATATAGTACTTGTTTGATGCACTTTTGTATTTTCGTAGGGATCCACGTGTTTCTGGACGTTTTTGACACGCTTGTCTTCCCTTTCACTTTTGAATCTTAAGTGATGTGCTGCAAATATCGAGTTACACTCGGATCTGCTGCTCAGAAATGCGTCGTTTTACCGAGATCTTCATGCTGACACAGCCGGTAGACCCGAATAATGAACTACTTTGAATAGTTTTTCATAAATGTCAAACTAAGTATGTAGAGACAAACGCGCAATTATAAGTGTATTTGCTCCATATAATTATAATAAAAAATAATATAGTATAATTAATAAACAATATAATTTATTTTGTTGAGGGGATACAAACTTGTTTTGTAGAATGAATTAGGCTCTACTAAATTAACGAAATTGTTATCTTTAATGCTGTAAAAATGTGACTGACGTACTTTATTTGTATTTATTTTCTATTCATTTAAGTTATCTTTACGTCACGGTATTTGTCATACATGTTTAGTCTACTTGGTGTATTCGGAAAGTTGCCTTTTACTCTAAACGCCATCCCATTCATTTAAGGGGCTTTGTGCTGGTTAGTTTCACCGCTTCTGTTCTACGCTTAAACAGACATCTATGTAGAACCAGTGCGAATAAGCTGGTCTTCGTATAAGAGGCATTAAAATGTATGATGCACAAAATATGACACGTAGAATAAGCGCGATGTCTGAAAGCTGATCTGCTGGAGTCACGGCGTTGATTTATGAACTCGTACCATTCTGAAATTAAGCCTGCGTCTTTATAAGCAGGAGTTTTTACATGTTAAATTGTGTGCTGGTTGTGGAAAGTTTTTTGTGCCAGTTAATAGACAGGTGACCTCGTAACAATTAAGTCAAACTACACGTTAATATAATATGACCCCTGAAGCTGCTTCGCATGGTTGAAAAATTTAGCAATAATAAGCAAGCCTCCTTGGAACACGATGAGAAATATGAACAAAGAATGCAATTGTGCGATTACGTCAGATACATCAACAAATATCTGAGGCAGCGAGGCAAAGGGGTGATTATGGGAAAAGACAGCCTACAAAGTTGTTAGAAGTGGTTGCTGGGTTGGATGGCCAGCTGAACCCGAACGTGGCTTTTGACCGCAGAATTTAAGCTTTGCTCCCAGACTTCAATGAAATTAGTTACATTGTCCTGAAATATTAGCGGAAATTAGACATTACCCATGTCTATTCTGTGACTGCAGGTCTGAGACAGGGAACATTATTATTATTATTATTATCATTATTATTATTATCATTATTATTGTTGTTGTTGTTGTTGTTGCTGCTGTTTTTGTAACAATTTTACATTTTATTTACAATACCTGCCCTTGCTATAGGCAAGTTTTAAGGTTTGTAGCCATATAATACTTAATTCGGTATTACAAAAGATAATAACCTCTTTGAAAAAATACACAGGAAAAAAATGTACTTCAAAATTTTATCTCCAAAGCTGGACCCACTCTGTCTGACCTTCATATGTTAAGAAAAAAAAGGTCTCCAAAATCTCCCTATAAATTCTTTTTACAAGTTAAACAAGATACCAACACTTCCAGTGCTGTACGATTTCATTCGATTTGGCTGTTGTGTTTAAGTTGCAAACAGAGATTTGTTGCAGTAATGAAACACATCCAGAATGAATCCCCGTCCTCTGGGTGTAAAGGGCCTGTGTGCCTGAAATGCAAGGCTAGAGGTTTCAGATGGGATCTCAGAGGAGACTGTTAAACTTGCAGTGTTTCATGTCACACTAAATGTGTGAAATGCAGCTGTAGCCCCAGAGAGCCGTCTTTTCCAAGGTCGCATACAGGTGTTCAGCCATGATCCTGTTAAATCTAACTGATGGAGAAGGATCTGAGATGTTGTTCCCAGTCATCTCAAAGTCAAAGTGTGAATATACTATAAGTTTAATAATATTACACTTGTTCTTTTCTCTCTTTGTTGTAAGAAGTCTAAAGGAAGGGATACTAACCAGTATTTTGGGGAAAAAAAACTGTCAAATTGGAAGTGTTTTCTCATTCAAGCATAACAAATCATGTGTGGAATCTTTGAAATATCTTTTGTTCTTTCAGCACTTCACAAATGTTGAAATGTGTAAGTTCATTTGATGCTTTTAATTTTCAATGTGCTTGCCACATTGGCTTTTTATGAACTCAATATGGATGAAGAAAGCTGTCCTCCAGTTCTTTCCAGTACTGTAGTTAGTGGATCTGGTTGTCTGTGTGTTGCTGTCTGTGCTGGGAGGTACAGTGACTCGGCATGTGGGGTTGCAGGGAGGCTGGTTCTGGCCCTCAGGGTTTGTGTTCACCCTGTGCCAGTGTGGGATTGCTTTGGACTCTCTATGCCTTGCACAGTCCACACACACGTGGCTCATGTGAACTGATTATTTGAAATCACCGGCTGCACGTGTGTGTGTGTGTGTCTGTGTGAGTGAGCGAGGGGCCTGTGTTAGGCTGGAAACCCAACCACAGTTATCTTGGCTTGTGCCCTCTGTTTCCTGGGTTTGGCACCATAACGCGGAAGCATAAAACGATTTCCAAAAAAAGGACTTAACAACTATGATTTACTGTTGTGCTAATTATGTTTAGAATGTAGACAAATGGTATGGACCTTTCACTTTCAGGGGTTTGTAAATTTAATGTTTAGTGGCACAACCAAAGTACTGAAAGAGAAATATTAATTTATTTTAATCTTTGAATCATGGCTTCTAGCTTTTGTAACACATCTTGGGTTTAACAAAGGAATTATTTTCTTGCCTCAGCAATAACTGGTTGTTTAACACTTTAACATTTGTATAGTTTATTTTTTTATTATTTCCCACATTTATTTTCGTAACCCATGAACAAGTGAGGTCAAGAACACTTATCCGTCACTCTTAATGTTTGCTGACTCAAGCTGGTTATATTTCTCACTGTTATTAATGACATCTGTGATTCCGAGGCACAAATGAGGAAGGAAAAAGGAGAAGGAAGTAATACCTGGGTGTAAATTGTCCACAGTGAGTTGGATTGTAAAACTCTCTCCCCATTCACCATTTAGTCTTGCAGCCTTGATGAGCGCTAGACTTCCTCTTCCTCTGGCAGCCTGAAATTGGGGGCACTTAATCAGTGTATATAATCGCCATATTCTGTTCAGTTCAAGGTTCAGGTGTGTTGATGTTGGTCACTTTCTGATATTGTTAGAGAAGCAGTGAGAGAACACAGGTCTGGTTCCTGCAGCTCAGTTCTGCGGTCCTTCCTAAAGGTTGATTTCAGCAACTGTAGACATATAGTTTGTTGAAAGTCAAAAATTAGATTTTTATCTAATGGAAGGACTTACTTAAAAAAGTGAAATTGGGGTAATCATACAACTAAAAATGTAATTTAATGCTAAATACTAGAAATTGTTATGTATTTCCTGGCCAGGAATAAAGAGGATAATACTGACCAGCAGTACCAGAATCTTTTTGACCATGGTTCAGATTCTGTGAGGACAGAACATCCTGTAAAGCAAATGAAATGCTTTCCTCCAGGAAGTGAGTGTTGGTGTTTGGGAAACTTCCATCTCATTGAAATTAGCAGACACTTCACTCAGCGTTGTGTTTGCCTTATGGAGAAGTTAGGCTCTGAGGGCGGCTAGGGTTTCAAGGAGGGAATTTTCGTTCCCTTTGAGGAATGTCTTAGGGAGGGGCCTCTGCAGATGGAGAAGGAAATAGCCGTGCTGTTAGGAATGGAGGCGTCGGGTGCAGAAGACAGCAGTTAGAACTGATCAAAATTGTACTGATTTGTGATATTTCAATTGTGGTATCAAATGGTATGCTGAACATGGCTGAGCTGTATTGAGATATTAGGACTACATTTCCCATGATACTTCAGAAGCTGTACTTCATTCAGCCTTTGTGTACGCTGATGTTCTTTTCTACTCAAAACTAGTGATGTTTCTGTTTTGAAGTATGCTGATTAATCTCATGTCCTGTGCAGATCGGTTAAGATCCACACACGATAGCATGCATTGTCTGAACGTAGCTATTCCAGAGTGTTTTTTTTTCATAAAGTCTAGTAGTTAACTGTTAAGTTCTGAACCATCTCTAATCTGGTCTTTCTGCTGCAGTCTGCTTCTGCATAGCTTGTTGTTTTCTGTTTAAGAACTTGTTACACAACAGCAGCCAGCAGTGCTTCTCTATTCCAGGAATGGCCTCCTTGTTTAGATGAAGATTCCAGCTGCTTCTCCCGCTTGGCTAGATTAAAAACAACCCCCCCCTTCCCCATCCACACATGCTTACCATAGTTAAAAATAATGGCTAATTCTCTTGCCGCAAAGAAACTTACAAGCGACCATGGTGAACGGTAAAGGGCTGTTACTCACCCATTTCACCCAAACAGAGTCTTTAAATGTAACAAGGGCAGCTCACAAAACGCCGTTATGCATTAAACCAGAATCCAGCTGAAGCTAATGAAGTGGTAATTAAGTAGCTTTCAGTGTTTTTTTATGTACAGTGACTTTATTTACTTCTCCACCTGGATATTATGACAGTGGATTCCTAAATTATTGATGTGGTTCCCACAGTAATTATGAAAGTGTATGCCTGTAGGAGACAGTCATGTAATTCACATAGATGAAACACATAAAGTATAATGAAGCACCAAATAAATGAGCTAAGAATAAAACTAAGGCTAATGAAAGAAATAAAAGGACACAGAAACTGTACTGTCTCTGTTTTGCTGTACTTCAATAGCAATCAGTCAACAAAAACAAATTATGCTAGTGCAAAAAGTACATTTTGGAAGGCTGAATGTTTGCTGGTTACACATCCCATAAACATTTGGAAATCTGCCCAGGTGCATGTTAGATATGACAGGTATAACCTATACAGGTGCCACCTGGATTTTCCGCTGTCAGGTAGTGAACGGTTTCTGGCTTCTGTAGGTAATTTATGCTAATTTGTCTTGTTTCTGTTTTCAGGCCTCAGCAGAAGTGCCAGCTTATCTGAAAAGGAGCTGAAACAAGCCAGGGACAGGAGTCAGATCATTGCCGCTCAGCTGACAATACCATCCAATGCTCACTCTCGCGGAGTTCAGCTGTTCAACCGACGCAGGGCGCGTGTGAATGCCTTCACTCTGGTGAGCTTTGGCAAAGGCGTCGGGCAAGAGGATGCTGGGAATGACAAAGAGGAGGACCTGTCTCAGAACACGGTAATATGGGAAGAACAGTACATTAAGAGAAAGGACGTAGATCTGAACTACACAAACAGTGAACCTAAACCGTCCAAGTCTTCCAGTATAATAAACTACAAAGGCAATAAAAATATGGAGGATCAAGGTGAGATTATCCTTGAGACTGAAAGGTCCCTCAGCCATGAGCAAGAGAGGCATTTTGTTCCTGTGGATGAAAAACAAAGAGGACACTCAGGTGAGCCTTCAGGTAAAGAATTCACCTGTGAGGATTTTGGCAACAGAGCTGTCCAAGCCAGCGAGAGCAAACAGGAGCTGGACATGAAGAACTCAGGTGCTGACTTGTACATTTTACCTGGGCCTTTGCCAAACGGACGCCATGGCAACGGAAATACTGTAAGTGGCTCACCATCCCCAATGAAGCCGACGACTGCTATAACAAACCGGACAGCTAGGCCATTTGGATCTCCTGATACCATACGCTCCCCAGAAGCCCAAAGTCCCGTAATGGGCCAGGCGCCAAAAGCTGCCCATGCGGTTCCTGCTCCTCCGACCTTTCACAAGCCCCCTCCACCTACTTTTTCTCCTCTTTCCTCGCCTGCTTCTTTTTGTCCTTCTCCGGTTTCAGCCCCTGCTCTCCCTCTGCCACCTGCGTTCTCCAGTCCTCCTCCGGTGTCTCGTATCGTTTCACCTTCGCCACTCCTGGGCCAGCACGTGCCCCCTGTAGCGCCGAGGCCGCAGTATAGCTCACAGCTGATCAGCGAAAGAACACAACGGATGCCCATACGGACAGGCATCCTTGACGAAGGCAGGGTTCGCCGGACAACTCGAAAGTCGATGTTCACGTTTCAGGAGAAGCCCAAGGTTGCTCCAAACCCAGAGCTTCTGTCTCTAGTACAAGGAGTTGACGACAAGAAGAAGCTGAAGTCACAGCCTGAACCAGCGCAGGAAGAAGAACTGCTTGCACTTGGCGCTGAAGCCTCTAATTTTCTTAGCAAAGAAATTGGCACTTTTGAGGAGGCCAAGGTGCCAGAGTGGTCTTCGTGTTTGAAACGTTCTGGGCCCAGGATCCGGCCCGAACCCAAGCCAGAGCAGGGGCTTGTAAACGTATCAGGAAAAGGGGCAGAACTTTTTGCCAGGCGGCAGTCCAGAATGGAAAAATATGTTGTAGAGCCTCCTTCGGGGGTTGAGAGATATGTTAGATCTCCCTCTCCAACTATGTCCTTGCCTCCCTCTTGGACGTTTCCATCCAACATGCCAGGGAGAGTTAAGGCCATGGCCAGTTCTGGCAAAATCAACCCACAGCCTCCTAGAACTGTCAAGACAACGCCTACTGCTGTGGCAGAAGTAGTGCCGGACGCAGAGCCTCCAGTCTGGGAGAACGGCTGCTCAAAGATAGAGATGGAGCTGTCCAAACACAAGCCGTACCAGCTCAATTCCTCTCTTTTCATTCTGAGCCCAACCAAAGACCCCATGAGTTCTTTACCAAAAGGCGCGCCAGCCCCAAAACCCACTGTTTCAGACAAATCCTGCATGAGACAAACCTCGTTGCCTGTAAGCACTTCTTCCCTTTCCCCTCGTTTAACCTCTCCAGCTCCCTTCAGGTCTCCAATGGGCCCCTCCCCTCATGTGTCCCACAGCCCTGTCAATGGAATGGGTTCTGTGAATGTGCAACCAAACTGTGGAGCTCCTCCTGGGTTAGAGGTGGGCAGCACAGGAGCCTCTTCTGTGTCTGTCACATCTCCCGAACGTGTGGCTTCTCCACGGTCTGCAGTCCTGGCCCCAAGACCCATGTTTTCTGCCAGGAAAGCAGGAATTCAACCTCAGGTGTGGAGGCCTTCTTTTTTCTTTTAATTAATGCAGACTTGAAGGAATAGCCCATAAATGCAGACACAAAGAATTATTAATACATGTTCCAAATATTGTTTTGGAACTTGAGTCTGATATGATCTGCACTGCCACTTTGCCAAGTTTTACAGCAGGCATCATGGAATGTTCATTCTGCCCCAGTCATTCTATAAAGTGTAAAGTAAAACTCGGTTCCTTAGAGTGCTCCAAAGAGCACAAACTAGAGTATTTTTGGCTTTTTTGGGGACAAAAAAAGTTCTTCTGATAGTGTTTGGGAACTCGTGACTGCCGATTACATCCAAATATGAAAATAGCTCTGTTTTTTTCTGTCTTTGAAGTGGAGACCTAAACAGCAGGAGAGAGTCATATTAAGACCTTTAGTTATGAAGAGAGAGACGGAAGTGAGTCAGATGGCACACAGTCTGGGAGATGGTGTGTGTGTCGATGCCGCAGTTGAATAAATATGTAGAGAACACGCATGTGGCACCTGGCTTTGTGCACGTCTTTTACAGTCTGTAGTAAGCAGTAAAAGCCTTTTTACTGTTGGCCGTTTAATATCACAACCCCACCCTTAATTACAGCTCTCTAAAGGGTACTTTCAGTTTTACTATTAGATGTTAGTGAGGGGAATTTTATTTTAAGATTTGTTTTTAAGTTATTTGTTTTTGTCTCTGGCATGGGCAGATGAAACTGGGCAGATGTCGTAGCCTCTTTCCTTTGCACACGCGTGATTTAAGAAGAGATTTTGGCGAAGCAGAAAGCATAAGTGTGGGAATTCCCTCTGCTTCTCTTTGTTTTCGATCCAGATTAGTCTGACATGCAGCCCAAGTCCATAAATCTAACTACTCTGTGATTTGTGTTTAGTAATTCTGTAGCTTGCCTTATAAATGCTATGTATATATTTACTGAGAATTGTGTTAGTAGTAATTTGTATATATTTTTCTATCCATGTGTAAACGGTTGACATTTCAACATCACTGTAAGAAAAAGGGGTAAACATTCAAGTGCCTTCAATATATTTATGAAGAAATATAGGAATAAGAATTTTTTGCTTACATAAAGAAAACGATGGCATATGAAACGCAGCTTATCAACATAGAAAAATTACAGAATTGGGCATTTACTTTTAAGACTTTATTCATATTACATTCACTCACATTGTTTTGCGTTTCACCTGTATTCTAATGTATGGGTGATCTTTTCACTCCTGAAAGCACTTTTTTCCTTGGTCTTTCTTATTAAAGCTTTGTCCAAGAACCTTTGTGACTTTCCTGTCTTTCTTGTGACTTCATTAATCCACTTACATATACCTGTATTTGCTCATATAACACCTTTGTCTTTGCTTTGCTTTTTTACCAAAACCTTTTTCTTTTCACACTCTTTACATTTGCATTTTGTTAACCCAGCCACAGAGAGATGAAATGAAGTCGTATCAGTAAACACATAAGGGATGATGTCCTTCTAAACAAGATGTGGTTTATATTGGCTTGGAACATTAGCTTCTTTAATGTAATAACTTTAAACAGTAACACAAGACATATGCTATGGTTACTTTTAATGTACTGCACTTTTTTCTATTCTTGTCTTTAGCTTATTAAAATTTCCATCCAGCACAGACTGTCTGCTGCCACAGTGGTAAAGATTCCCATTTAGCAAGGGCTTATTTTTTTCTCTTTATTGCTGCATTTTCCAGACCTAATAATATTTAGACCTTCAGTGATAAACTGGTGGGGCTTTGGGCCACAGCTGAAGTTGTACAGCTGTTTGTGAAGTTCTTTGCCAGGTATGTTTTCAATAATCCTAGTGCTGTACTGCCACAGAAAGGGAATATATGGACTGTCCTAAGGCACATCTGCACCACAGTGACATTAACTGCTTAAAAAATAACTGCCTGTGTACGACTCTTTCCATTTTTGAAAGAGATTCAACAAGCCAGGATAAAGCTGGCTTTACCTGAGTGTTTACACTCAATTCGTCGGGCCTGGAAGCCATTACCGTTTGAACGGATAATGGTGCGGGAATGGGGAGAGAGGAATGCGCAGGCCCTTATTTTGGAAAATTTTGATGAGCCATGAAATTCCAGCCTCTCCCAAGCAGTACATGGCTGTCTTTATCTGCATTAGCTCAGTAAGTGCAGGCACCGGTACTGAACATTCTCCTACCTGTAAATGAAACTGAGACCAAAGAGACGTTACTAAAGAACCAGAGCTGTACTGCCACATTAAATTATTAAATAATTTATGTTTTTACTGGGGGACTAAATGGGAGTTGCATGTAATTGAGGAACATAACATGTCTTTAAGTAAAACCAGACCACCTGTAAATCCCCCCGTCCTTCCTGGACATCACAACACTCCCACCAGACAGAAAAGGAACTGATCTTGATGCATTCCAGGCAAGCTGTTGTCAGTAATAGACATGTCAGATTATGTATGGCTCAAGCCCAGCCTTTTAGGTAAGATACGTGATGAAAGGCGCAAGTCCACTTTACAGAACACCCTCTGTCAATTTACAAAGCCGCCCCGAATCCTCACATGAGCTGACACCATGACAGCAGATGTTTCGTGGGTCTGATAGGTTACAGGCCTGTAATTTAGGCTGTGCATGAAACCATCCTGGCAGAGTGCACTCAGGAGCCATGCAGAGAAGAGACGCTTCAGAGAAGAACGGGTCCATACCATGAAATGAGAGAAATATGGTGTCCATGGCCCGTTTGGTGTGTAGACTTCCAGCAGGCAAATAAAGACAAAGACTGCTCTGACAGTGAGCCTTACAGTATTATTTCAGAGGTTGTCCCATGGGATTCTGTTTTTTACGTTTTTATCACTGATCTGTAACCTTTCTATTTCAACTGCAGCTATACAGAATGAAAGCCATATATGTACATAATATGATCTGCCCAAAGATTCAGTGTTGTGCATTTTCTGATATATTGTATATGACAGTGTGTGATAAGGTCGTGTAATACCAGAAAAAAGACTGTACCGAGTACAGCAACCACATTGTAGATTTCTGTCAGACTCGAGCACAACAAAATTGGGGCAAATTAGAGAATGAAAATAAGGCAGTTTCTGTGGCATTTGAATTATCTGTGTCTTTTTCATTTGTCTGTTTTACTTTATGCATAAAAACAATGTGTAATCATTAAGCTTCCCACTTCCTTTGGGCTGACAAGGCCAAAACAGTATTTTATTTTGAAAATACTGAACCAAACTGCCTTTGTCAACCCAGTCTTTTAAAACCCTCTCCAAAACACATTACTTTATGTGCAGTTTTCCATGTCTGCTTGAAGCGTTCCCAGGAAGTGGTGAAAGATTGGTGAATCACAGCTTCTGCTGGAAACCTTTCCCCTGGGTTCTTATGAAATGGCTGATGTACATAGTAAAGCCTCTTTTTCTCTTAATGCAGACCAGAAGGGAGTCCCTCCCCACCTCAGTGGCGGCCTGGACTCCACATCAGTCGAAGCAGCTCAGCACTTCAGAGGGACCAGCTGGGGACGTTAAAACCCCCCCCAGCTCTGACATGCAGACGTCCTCCCCACTGTCTCCTGCGTGGGATGACAGGTGCCAGTCACCCAGTGTGAGTCAGGATGACAAGGCCAACCGGAGGCTGTTGGCCAAGAACATAATCAACGCCGCCAAGCGCAAGAACAGCCCGTCGCCAGGCACGCCCGGGGGACGGGGCACGTCTGCATCTCTGGCCTTCATGCCCCTGCACAGCCAACGGCCCTTCAGCCCCTTCCAGCCTGGCTCCCTGCCCAGCGAGTCGCCCACCTTTATCAGCCCTCCTCCCACTCCTACCCGCTTGCTGCGCTCACCTGTCAACCTCTACGCGGCACGCTCGCTCACCGACTCCGACGCCTCCGTGGAGTCGGAGGATTCTGGCCTCAGGTCACCAGGGACCCGCAGCTACAACACTACCCCCCGTGGCTGGGGGGGCAGTTTGAGACTCAAGAGAGGAAATTTCCCGGCTGACCTGTAGGCAAGTCAAGAAATTAAAGCACTTGCCACCTTTTAGCATCATGCTAAGCTTATCAGTCCTCACATTCCATCTCTCTGTGCTACATACTGTAGTTGCTGTCAAGCATTAATTACAATGGACCAAGAGTTATACCAAAGTGCAGCAGGTGGGAGAGACAATAATCTGTCATTTTCATTTCACTGCAGCTTTTCTCTTAAAATGTTTGTAGCTCACCTATGGTGTTTATTTTGTTGGCGTTATCCTTAACGTTTTCCTAACACACATTGTTCTTTGAGAATCCGACAAGGATTTTTTGTGTCGTTGCGTGATGCCGGCATAGTTGATGCTGGGAACTTTTAGAAAGTTGTAGGACCATCCATGGAGGACAATGCTCCAATTCCAGGACTTTCTTTTGAAACTATGCTGCACTTTGAAGATGGGCATCGGTGAAGACTAGAGAAAGTGACCAAACCTGTGTGGAGTTCAAAGCCAAGGAGGATGAAGTTGACACTGACAAATATTTTCATTCTTTAACAATGTAAAAGCTTTATGCACCAGCTATAATGTTTATGCAGCAAGGGATTCTCACACATAGGGGAAACCTCAATGATTTCATATTACAGTGCAATAATACATATTACTTCCTTCTATATGTGCAGTGTAACATTGTGATTTTTGGTTGGTAAGAGAATGTAAGGCCTGACTGACATAAAAACAAAAGAGGACACAGTAAAGTAGAGGTCTAGTGACACGGGATGTACATTTTCATTATGGGTTAACTGATGTTGGACTAAAAGCATTTAAAAGCAGAGTGTACATAATCTGTGTCACATTACTGTAAAGTTGGTGTTTTCCACAACTACTTGGAATTGTTTGATAATTAGGAAGTGGCTAAAGGGTATTAACGTGTACTATTGTATGCTTATGGTTATGGAAATGAAAGCAAGACGTGTAGTTGTGATTCCTCATCAAACTTTCAGAATTGAAATATCTTATTAACGGTCATAAATCATTCACAGGACGGACTGCAGTTGATGGTAAAAGAGGATGTGTGGGGACGCTCAGGAAACAGAAGTTATAGTTGTACTGTTCTGTGATGGACAACAAAACGGCATTGAGAAAAACGACACTTGTTACAAAGGCTTTACGCGTTTGATTAAGAAGTATGCTAATGCACATTTTACATACACACTTGTAGTTTATTTCGTTTCACTTTGTTTGCCAATAGCACATTTAGCATCATTGTTTGTATTTCACCTGGGTTACACAGAGCTGGTGCCGATATTATGGTATTCACACGGCTTGCCAGCTCTGAAACTATGAGCGTTTTGGATGTGCTGCACTGACTCAGTTAAACTACACATACTGTATAACGCAGCGACTTTTTATAAGAACCTCCAGCCTTCTATGGTCTTCAGCTACGGCTGTGCTTCAGCGCACAGGGCTGCTGCCTTAACCCTTCATGCATGAATTATGAAAGCCACAGTCAGGATTGTTTTTCTCAGTGTTTTTATTACTCTTTGAGCATGAAAAGAAAAAACGGAACTTCGTTTTTTTAAACATGCATTATTCTTTAAAATCCTTGCAAAGTTCTTCAACTGTCCATTTAGGTGGACTGCATGCGTTTCATACAATAAAAAAGCTTTTAAACAGCTGCCCACTGTAGCGATCACAATGCATAGAAGGGTTAAGCATCTAAGTGATTATTATTGTGCTTTGCAGCTCACGGCAGTTCAAAGCAGTCCATAGACTGTAGCACAGCAAGCTCTTTAAAGGAAAGCTTATTTGATATTGCCAACCTCTCTGATTGATAGGCACAGCAGCTGCATGGTGAACTTGAATCTAGGGGCTGAAGAATCTTCTCGTTTTCAAAGGATAGCTTTCAGCACCCATCTCGAAAAAGGCTGATCTCTTGTCTTTGTGTGTCCTCCGTTGGTGCCAGCTCTCGTGAGAAACAGACTAAAGTCACGTCGCGTACGCATCCCACATGCTCTGCTATTTCAATAAATAAAAGACGTTAATTATAAATCTCTGCTGTTGAGCTATGTGTTTTTTTTTCCATTGATAAAAATATTTAAAGATGTCCACGTTGACTGTTCTGGCCTTCCTCCTGCGCACCCAAGAGATTTGATGATGGAACATCTTGTTCGAATATCTGGTAACAGGTATCAAAAACAAAAACAACCTGTGACATTTCCATAGTTCACTTACGTTGTACTGATACCAGTTTCACCCTAAACGAATGTATAATCTATCAAACATTAAGTATAATATTTATAGGCATACGTTTCTATTAATGATATACTGTTCACAACTGCACTGCTATAGTCCATCTATTTCACAGTTAACCTGTAACGTGCTTTGGGTGAAATTTAGATTGTTAGACCGAGTCAGAAAGGGGCGCCTGCAAATTCACTCAGCAGTCAAAACTAACAGCTGCGCTGTCTTCGTACTTACCGTAGCGCGTAGACTGCCATCCGCTGGTGAAAACTGAAATTCGTTTTACACATCAGCACCAAACATCGATAACCAAAGCTGCGTATTAAAGTTCATAATGTAATAAGACGTAAAAGTACAAATTCTTTTAATATAATAATGTATTTGCCCCTAATGTCACAAGGCGTTACATTATACGTTAGTTATTAAATTATAATATAAAAGTAACAGAAATTGTCAGTAAAAATGTAATACTGTAATTTACATCTATACTTTCATAAAATGTTTGATTTCATTTTTAACCATTTCAAAACAAATGTTAGGTTGACTATCAACAGTTACTATTTTTTTTGTTTCTATTATTTAAGATTAGTGTACATTACATTGTATGCAGTCATTCAATTATGAGCTATGATAATAAACTTGTTTCAAAATGAAATATTATGATTTATTAAATAAGTACGGCATCCAGAGAGTGTTGAAAAGTATTTTGAGAACACCAAACTTCAAGAGAAACAAAAAACGAAATTAGAATAATTGACGTTTACTGGTTTTTAAACACTATTCTTTCTTACTCAAAGAATTCATTAAATACAGTTCAATACAGTAGTTGAAGTGTTTTGGTTTGCTTTCTTGATCTTAAGTTTGTATTAAAATGAATCCACAGTGAAACAGAAAACAATGAAAACCCTAATCTCAATCTGTAAATACAGTATACAGTGCTTCTTTTCACATGGCTTTTCGGGTAAAACTGTTTGTGTTCACTTAATGACGCTTTAGAAATATGTTATAACACGCTAACGTTGGAACTCGGCGAGACGAGGTCCAAATGCAAAAGGGAGATTTATTCATGGAAAAAACATAGTACAAAGGAACCAAGTGGAATAAACAAGGCTTGAGGCTAACATAGACTGCTCTACTCTACATTCACATTCGATACAACACACTACAATAACTGGCCAAGACCTGATACAATAGGAAGGCTTATAAAGACACGGGGAAACGAGGAACGCCTGGAGAACATCGATTAAATTAACTCAATGATCACAGGGGAAAAGCAGAAAGGAAACGGCGACATCTAGGGGGCGTAGGGGACATATCGGACACAAGACCTGACATTTTTTATTAATATTTAAATAATACAATAAATTTTGTTCAAGAACGTATATATCATACAGCACATGCTGTCTCTACAACGGTAAAAAATCTATTATATTTACATTATGTGAATTATAAACACTGAGAATATCATAAGTGATTTCACCTTGGAAATAATACTACTGTTACTTTCCATTTCATTTGGTTGTGTTGGAACAAATTTGCATTGAGGAATGAGCAAAATCACCATATGGAATGCTCATAGTGAAATACCCAAGAATTCTTAGTTGTAATTACTAAAAACGACTACAGAAGAGGGAGTGGAGCTTTTATAAATGAGAAATGTAAATCTTATTCTGGAGAAACAAGTGCTGTTGAATAACAAATATTTTTGATTAATTTAGGTGTTGACTTTGTTGTCATTAGGGCGCCAGGCGTATGACCACATGATTCAGTGCATTTAAATGTGAACGAAATATAAAACAACACTGTGTTGTGTCCACGTCGGTGAATACTTTCTCATGACCCTGTGTAAATGGTCCTGTTGGGAAACGTTAGCTGAAACCATAGGCAGACTGGCAATCTGAACATTCTGTCAAATGTATAAATTAGTAAATTACATGTGACGGCCGGCCGACCTAATGTGTGGACGGCTGTCACATGTAATTTACTAATTTATACATTCAGCAGAAGCTTTTATCCAAAGCGATTTACAACAGGCGGTGTCTTGTGCCAGGACACACCTGATGGCTAGGCTGGAGATCCGAGCTGGGAGAATTCTGCATCCCAGCCTGATGTTCTAGCCATGGAGCCACCAGGTCGCCTGGCACCCTAATGTCGCTCTTATTACCTACCTGTGCGATGTAAATTTGTTTACGTTTCAGTGTGTTTATTTCAAATCAGAAGCGGTAACCATAAAATACAAAATTGGTACAAAGCGCGTATGTGCTCGTTATGTTCAACATAAATGGTTTGTAGAGCCACCCCAGACAACAATATTCAGAATACAATTGGTTTGTTAATGGTTTGTCTAGTACCCGGACTGGAATTGGAAACTCCAGGGCTGTTTTCGAGTCCAAGTCAATGATCACAGGGGAAAAGCAGATAAAAAGCAGAAAAGCAATATTCAGAATACAATTGGTTTGTTAATGGTTTGTCTAGTACCCGGACTGGACTTGGAAACTCCAGGGCTGTTTTCGAGTCCAAGTCCGTCCCTGGCCGAACTTGTGTATAAATACATGAAAACTCTAAACATAAGGTGCGTAATGCACTCCTGCGATTACTTTAACAAACGTTTAGTCACTATTTATAATGGTCAGACATGACACTCCTGTCGTGATTTCCCTAATTGTACTCAGCGCCCTGCTCCGCTCCTGGGGAGACACGGAGAGGTGGGCTCCACTAGAGGTCCCTGTGATTTGCACCGCACGCTCCCTCTCCGCGGGTCTCTCTAGCCTCGCTTCTCCCCTCTGACAGCCCTGCCAGATCGCTGCCGAGCCGAGATCGCAATCAAACAAAACAAACCCAGCAGCTGCCCGCGGGCTGATCGCGTGTTCAGGATTAACCTCGGGCTCAGCACCGGATCGGACGCTGATTTCGCCTCATCTTCCGCAGCCAGCTGGCAAATTAGCTAGTTAGGTGGCTGGCTAATTAAGGCGCAAATGAAGCTTTCCGATGACTAGCTGTGAACCCAAAACGCGTATGGGCTATTGTTAGCCAGCTAGCTAACGTTAGCCCATGTAGTTTATAAATCAGTCAGCTTGGTAGCGTGTTACTAACAGTTAATTAGCTTGTGCAGCGCAGAGGCTGACTGTAGGTGGACAAGGATGGGCAGAAAACATTATGTGAAAGGAGCCGAAGTTAGCTGCTGCGTTAAGTATTTCCTTTTTGGATTCAACATTATATTTTGGGTGAGTAGCTCACTATTGTCCGGCCTCTGTGTAAGCAGTCGCACCTTTGTGGGGGACACTTTAAACCCCCCCCCCTCCCCGAGTCCCTCCAGACCTTCAGGTGTCGATTTTAGAGGGTAAACAGTATTTGAGCAGCGTGTATTAGATTTTGCATGTATTGTGTTTGGTTTGCACAGGATGATGAGAAAGTTCAGAAGTTAAACGAGGATGGGCATGTTTCCTTTGCGAGCTTTGCATGCACGGCAGGTTCAATTATTTCCCCCCTTTTTGTGTTTTGACACGTTGTTTCAGGTGTACCAGTAGAGTGGAGATGGAGTATTATCGTTGCTTTTACATCGGGTTTATTTGCATTGCCACCGTTTTATCAATGTTTTGGAATTTATTTTTAGAATGCATTTTGTTTCCTGTGATGATTTGAACTTGTAAAGTTAAAGAGGCACTTTTGTGAGCTACCCTAGTGCCATTAAAGCTTTAAATGTCATCAGTCTTAAAATACAAGAAGATCGTTGCCTTCAGAGAGCTCCTATATTTAATGTGAGTAAGTGAAGATGCTCATTGGATCTATTCTGTCTTCATGCTTTTGCAGATTTGTGGATGAACTCAGTGGATAGTTACTGGTACGCCTTGCTTTGGTTACCTTTAACATGGAGCTGAAATACAGCTGTCTTGGTCTATATAGGTGCATCATCTGTGCTTGACACATCTGCTCACAAAACTTGCCTCCTGTTTGCTTTAACAAAGCAATTGTGACCTGGATGTAAGGACAGCTGGTGCACCCAGGTCTGCATCAGGGCGCAGCTGGTGCACCCAGGTCTGCATCAGGGCGCAGCTGGTGCACCCAGGTCTGCATCAGGGCGCAGCTGGTGCACCCAGGTCTGCATCAGGGTGCTAACTAAAATGCATAGCTGGTTCCCACACCTGCTTTTCTTATCCTTTCTGAAGATTAAACAGAACGGCCTGCTCATAATTCATTGCGTCCCTTTTTGATTTCAGGTGATATTTACTCATTTGGTAAATCAGAAAGCTACACCCTTTTTATCTATTCTAACAAAAGTGTAGTTTTCTCCTTTGCTTAGTTTAAATTGCATTTCTTGTGTTTTAAAGGCATTTCAAAGATATGACGTTTAAATTCGACACGTTTGTGTAGTGTATGGGCCATGTATGTGTGAAGTGTGTTTATGTTTCAGTGTCAGTTTGTAAGACACAAGCTTTTGAAAGGTCATTTTAGCTTACTTATGCCATTTTGAAATGCGTGAAGGATGTATTATGGTGTACAAACTGATACAGGTCTTCTGAATGTTTCATTTTAATTTCTCATGAAATTTTGCAGTATAATTACACAACATACATTTTGCAGTATAATGAAACCAGGTTCTGTCTGACAAGTACAGCACATTCATGCTGTGGCAGTTGTGTTCTTGTAATACAACAGGATGAAAGCAGAAGCTTACTGTCTTGATATTCCTGAGTTTGTTTACTCCATAATCTATCATTTTAGCCAT
>JABJVR010026850.1:0-36162 GCA_025773905.1 Chitala chitala
TTTCTCTGTAAAGCGCTTTGAGGCATGCTGTTGCGAAAGGCGCTATATAAAAATAAATTGAATTGAATTGAATTATTCATTTAAACAAGCACAATTTCTATGGCAGTATTCAACCCAAAATATTTTCCTTCCACAAAATCACATAATTCACTTTTCTGTCTGGGCTCAACTTTAATTGTCCAGTAATTAGAAACACAGTTCAATCTAAATTACAGATTTTCAGTCATGGTATGTAAACTATAGTATGTGCAGTTTCCTACTTACTTGTTAGCTGGACAATGCCTCATACTCACAAAATTGGTAATTAAATTTGGCTTTCCTTGCATACACCTGAAAAGGTCTTAAATTTCCTGGGAATAGCTGAAAGGGCAGCATGAAAGATCAGAGACAGATTATATCTGATGCCCCCACCTTTGTTGAGGGAAGGATTTTCCACTTTTGCATAGATTCTTTCATTCCCCTCTTTGAAGTCAGACTTGTTTCAATTTTAATTCATTAAATTTTTATAAGTAGTGTTGTACAAAGTACCTAAAGGTCACACTTAAGTAAAAGTTCTGATATTTTACTATAAAGTAACTAAAGTAAAAGTCAGTCACCTACTGTAATATTAATTGGAAGTATCTATTATTAACTGCATTTAAGTATCAAAAGTAGTCTCTGAATAAATGTACTTAGGTATTGAATATAAAAGCAGAAGTATCTTGTTAAAAAAAGTCAGAATTTGAAGAATTCCAAATTTTTATTTTGTAGTGCCTTCTTCCAGAAATGATTTCACCACCTAAATTAAGAATTAAAAAGTTGTCACGCCCCTTCATTAGTGCCTGCCAGCCTAATCAGCTATCATTGCATGTGTATAAACAGCTTCCCTCTCTAGCATGGATTTGCAAAGTATTGAACTGTCATGATGATTACTAAGCATTGAATTTTCCTTTTTGTTTTTTGTCTTGGTCTCCGTCATCGTGTTCTCCCACCAACCCAATGACCTGCCTCCCCCCTTCGTTCTTCCCTTCCCGGTCTGTGTTTCGGACGGCTTCAACAGTATTGACGATCCCATGCCTGTGACCTCGACTTATGAACTGCGCTTACTGAATCTACTGGTGACATTGCTGGCAATAAAGAACCCATTTCTGCACATTGGGATCCAGATTGTATTTGTCTCTGCACAGGCATTACAAAAGTTATATGTTTTTCTTGAGGTTGGACTAGGAGTTTTTGAATGGCAGTTTCAGTACATGTACTTTTTGGCAAGCAAAGGAGGCACTTCATTCAATATGACAAATGCTTTATACCAAGAAAAGGAGAACATGTCTTGGAGAAATGGCCACAGGTGATCTGACTCGTTTAAAGCATGAGATGTTGTTGGAGAAGTTATGCTAGCAGACATAGTAAGTGTGGGGGCAGCATCACTGCTGCTAGAGGAGGATGCTGCTGCTTCCATGACAGCTTCTTTCTGCTGCTCTTTTAATCTGCATGAACGTGTTACGTTGAATTCACTGATAGAAAACTGAAACTTTGGGAGTGTGTTTTGGTAATCAACAAAAATGCCAAGTGGCAAATATATTGGAGTAAAGGTATGCATTTTACTTTTTAAAAAGTAGTGGAGTAAAACTCGACAGAAATTTAATAAGCCAAATAACGTACAGATACTCCCAAAAAAATACTTACAGTACTATAGCACAGTACTATTACAGTACTTTGTTACATTACACCACAATTAATAAGATTTTATGATGTAACGTTTTGCAGAAGCATAGAAATGCAAGAGGGGCTGAGTCTAATGTGTGAAGGGGATTTATTAAAGCAAACAGGGTATATCCACAGGAAACAAGGCATGAACTACCAGTAACACCATTATAGAGCCAAAGGCTACAACAACTGGCAAAGAACTGAAACAGAAGGGGAGTATATATAGGAGGCACAGGGTAATGAGGCTCAGTGGGAAATACTGATATAATTACAAAAATTAACACATGGGGACTGGGAGGAAAAGCAATAAACGGCGGCAAGGGCGCCAACTAGTGGACTAACAGGGACAGATTTAGACAGATGTGTCAGATCTCAAGCATCTATGGAATGGAACAATCTTCTTCAACTTGAATCCCACCAATTTTTTCACAAATAACACAATGACATCCAAGCCCTTCTACAGAATTTAGATCACTGTTGATCTGAATTTATTTTCTGGAATGATCTTTCTATAAAGTCTGTTTTTATCTATGGTTTTTCATGATTTACTCCGACAAACATATTGTCTGCTAAACCTCCTGTTGAACTAAAAGTCCTACTGTATTCACTCTCAGTGTTGTTTCAGATAATTCTGGAAATGTAACTTAATTTTCTTTTATGCGTGCTATAAATAAACTCAGAAAAGCTTGACTGACTTCCATTACTGTAGAATTTTCTACATGGCTTAAATAAATCCATCTTTAGTGTGTTCACATTTAAATACGTTAAATCATATAGTGTGCTGCAGGTAGCGTAAACTGCTCATCTAATTTTATGAGTACGTTTTAAAATACATTAGCTCATTTCAGGTTCTTTGTCAGGCGTATTATTTCCATATCAGAAAACGGCGCTGTGCCAGGCAGCTACTTTTAACACGCCCAGCTAATCTAAGGTTTGGGAACTCCTCCTTCCGTCCATGAACACTGGACAATATATACAAGACCGACACCGAGAAATCCGCAATCTGATTCAGTTTTACAGCTACATCACCCAGTAGATTAGGAAATCAGAGACGGCGTGAGTGCTTCAAATCGGTAAGTCAAAGACACGATCCAGCGGAAGGTTGTACACGCAAACTCCGTCCGTGACAAATTATTAGTAATTTTAGCCGCGCTTTGTTTTAAACTGACCGCTCGGAATATCGCAGTATATTTTGCTACATTTCTGCAGCATGAAAACGTTTTAATTTTGACTGCTGTTTTGAACTGAGGTTTTGGGAAAACGTATTCACTTACATATTTTAACATATGTAAGATATATGCATTGCCTATATATTATTTTTAAATCTTTTTAAAGTTGCCTACCTGTAGCTAATATATATTTAATATCATAATTTTTAAAACCACAATACAATTCGCCATGTAAGTTTATGGGCTTTATAGTGACTTCAAGAACATATATATTTTTTATTTTTTTATTTATTTTTGCTGCTGTCGGTTTTGTGCTACATCTGCACACACTCGGTATGTACGCGTGTGTATACATGTTCGCCTTTAATGTGTGTAGCTTGACACTGACAGTGTACGTAGATGAATTTATGAAAATTCTGGTCACTGGTTTGATATTGACACTTGCTAAACATGCAAAAAAGTTTCTATATTTTTTACCGTGGTGTAAATATACTTGCTGTATAGCACCTTGCTTTGTAATCAGAAATTTGTCGTAATGTAGGACTGCTTTGCAATATTCTATGTTCGTCCTACGTTAGTTCTTTGTCATTCGCTTTTCTTCTCCGTAACTTTATGACTTCCTGAACTTTCAGAACCTTGTAGTGACGATGTCCACATCAAACCTGACCTTTAGTGTAGTGGTGTAAAGCCTTGGCACTGCTGGATCGAGTTTTGCTTTTAATCCCCAGTAGCCGGTGTTTAGGCAGGAGATAAACACACTTCATCAGAGCGCACTTCACTGCTTGCTCCAGCGTGCTTTATCTGGGCGTTTCCACGTGCGGATAAAAGGAGCATCTCTGAGTGTTTCCTGTGGGCCGCTAATTATTGTGGGAGGATGAATATAATTTTAAAATGTGACATGGGGTGCCTAAAGGGGGTGAGTGTTTTCTCTTCATAATGCGCCTGGTGTACACAGTGCATAAGTAGCGCAAAGCTGGTCAATCAGCATGGTCACGGCAACGATCGGCTCACATCAGTCAGAGTTTAATATAGCTGGCTGTTAAGAGTAATCTTTCCAGGAATTCGGGTTGCCAGCGCGAAGTTATTGTCCCAGCCGGGCAGGTATGTTTAAAGCCAGTTTAGCAACCCATAAGCAACTTGATCGTGTTGGGACATTCTTTGTCGTTTGCTCACCAGGCTTAGTAAGCCTTTTGACTCCACCTTACTGGGATGTATCAACATTTAAAGGCAGCGCTTCCTCGCATTTCTTTTATTTCTGTGTTTGAAGCTGGCACGTCTGACAGTGAGTGTCCAGTGGCTGAATATCCGAATGGAGAGGATGGTTTAGATGACCCGTGAGAAGCAGCAGCGCCGTGTACTCTTTGTAAATGTTTCTTTTGCTGTTGCCATGGTGTAGAACATTGTGAAAGTATTCCAGTTTGTTTCTGGGAACATGCTGCACCTAGCAGTGCAACTGCTAGGCGGTGTGTACTTTTACAAACTGCATGTTGATAATACAAATGAAGTGTTAATTCGTACCCCATTTGGTCTGTTAGATGAAGAAAATGGGGTGTGGCATTTTTGTGGTTAACAAATAACTTCAGTTATGACTTACTTTTACAAGCAAAACACATTTTTCCCCCAAGTCCTTGGTTTTCTAAATAAAACCATACACATTTAAATCTTTCTGGGGCTCATCAAACTGAGGAAAAATCCTATTCTCAGACATAATAAACATTTAAATTGTCTCCTTTTAAATTCCCATTGTTCCCTCTTATTTTTACACCCCCAATCTGTTTTTCCTGCCTCAGTGCACTTCGTGTGAACGGCAGTAAGACGGGTCATTCTGTTAGTGCTGTCCAGTCTCCCTTTATGACGGTATGCTTACTCATTCACTTAACAAAAACATCCCACATAACCACCATTTGCAATCTATGGGTTTTATTCATGGCACACCTCTGTACTGTTAGACGTGGCTTTCTTTGTGCCGTTCATCTTCAAATGGACTCAGACTTAAGAACACAATGAACTTCACTGTGGGAAGACATTTGATTCCTCTGAGGCCTCTTTGGTTACGTAGGTCCGCATACCATTTCACAAGTACCTTCTTTCAGAATTATGTCTGTTAATATTACAAAAATACACTTCAATATGTTATCAGATTTGTACAGCAGAAACTTTTAAAACTAGAAAACAAGTTAATTTTTTTGTCAGAATTATAAACAAAATTTGAAGTGTAGGTTATTTGGGATAGTCTTTTAGAGGTGAAACAATGAAAAAATGAGAATGTCTTAGAACACATGCAGAAACATTATTCTAATTCTAATGTTAAAAGTTAAGCTGATATGCTTTTCCTCTTCAAAACAACGATCAGAAATTATTTCCTACTTTGTTATTGCTATTTTTGGGACAGAAAAACTGAGAAAATGGCCAATCCAGTTGGAACCTTGGAGCTGAGGCTATGTCTCTGAGACAGCAGGCCATGTTGCACTCTGGCGTGTTTCATCTGGTTAGTCAGCATGCATGACTTGGCCAACACAAAGCACATCTGCTCACAACTGGAGCTTGCTTTGTGCTGTGAGTGCTGCTGATGTGGCAGTGTCCAAGGGGGACAAGGAAGTATTCAGACCATCCCTACTGTCTGGCAGGCTGCTCAGATGCCAGCTGTGTGTCACACACTAAAGTCAGAATGGCAGTTTATAAAGGCTGCAGACAGTGGAACAAGGCTGTTATGCACAACTTAAATTTGACTTCTTTTGTTTAAATGTGATTGGTCATCTGTCACTGACATTTTTGTTGTTGCTCTAGGAAGCTTTTTGCCTTAATTAAGGGGGAACCTACACTGGCATAGGGAAAGGCTCAGGAATCACCCTCATTTAGGGCACTTTTTAAATAACTAACCTTCATTCCACATACCCTACAGAAGAGCCAGGTCAGCCCTGTAAGAACACCTCCCCCACCATCCACACAACATATTCCATTCTTTTCTCCCTGGTTGAGTCATGCTTTTGAAAACTGCAGGTGGTTCCAGACTGAGAGAGGCTGTATCTGTAGGCCTCTGGCTCGGAATAGACAGTAAAGGACAAACCACATAATATCGTGTGTCATGTGCCATGTTCTGTGCAGTGTTGTGTGTGTATGTTCTGTGTTGGTGAGTTTCATGTGTGTACTGCATATGTTCACCGTGTTTGTGCTGCATGGCCCAGCTGTAGTAAAACCTCTGTTCCATCATCTAAGATATGGCTGTTTTTTATCTCTTCTGAATATGGAGCTGCCAGGCTTGAAACACACATCCCCCGCATACTCTGCTGCTGTTTCACTGCCGTTCCTTTCACAGTAAAATATCTCACTCCAAAAAACTACTCTGTAGTTAGTGAACAAAGCTTTCACTCTTGTGTCCTATCCTGGTGTTCTGTGAGGCGAGGTGAGACATGCCAGGTTCTCCTCTAGTGTTTGTGCTGCTCCTTATCTCGTGAGCTCCACGCAAGCCTCACTCATGGGGCCTCCTGCTTTGAGCATAAACACAAACTTCTTACTGTTGGAGATACAGAGGGGTGGTGTCCATCCTGTGCGTGCCTCAGTCAGCTTGAAGCTGTGAACGCTGTTCCTGTCAGATATTACTGTGCCAAGAGATAGGAAGAGGGTCAGAGTGCAGGGACGTGAGGGTTGGGGGCAGAAAAGCAGACATAGACTAAGAGGGAGATGGTGGGGGGGTTGCTCTGAGAGGCCAATGAAGAAGCAGTAAAAGTTCACTGACAAATAATAAATTAGGTGTTTAAACTTGAAAGTACAACAGTGTTCAATTAAAAGCATATTGTACAACTTGTATACCCTGTTCCATATATTCAAGCAACAAATCTTACACTAGCATAGATTTGGACCTGTTACATTTTCACAGCAATGAGGAATCGTCTTTAACCTTTATGTTTCAATATCCAGAGACTGTGGACGTTTCCTGTTATGCAAGGTGATTTGGCTTTGAGAGATAATTGTAATCCTCCCCTTTCATCATCCCCTGTTATTTTTAGTAAAAAACACAACAAGTCCAAGTTTAAAACAACATGTGACCAGTTAAACCTGTAACCAGCCCTTGAATTTTTGTGACACGAGGGAGGAAAGAAAACTAATACAAAACTGAATGCTTTACAACTAAAACAATGAAGCTCTTACACTGTGTTTATATTTCAAATTCCTGTGGCAATGAGTTCAATGTCTGTTATGAAGAAAGATCATTTTATCTGCAAAGAAATTGTTTTCCTGTAAACTGCCTGTCGCAGACTTTATATTGTACTTAGGTCATATCTGACTCCCAGTAGAGACTAGCCTACAGGCTAAACTTGTAAGCAAGACGTACAAAAGGTTCGTTATCAGCTCAGACATAGCTACGTTTTAAATGTGTGGTTTTTTTGTGTTTTTCTTTTTTATATTGTCTTAGTAACTATGTAATACAACAGAAAACCAGCCATTGCTATTAATGGACATGGATTCACTATGACTGTTCTGTGGCAAACCAATTTAGTGGCTTGAGGCCTGAGCTGTATATGGGGACAGGTTCAGACACCTACTGGGATAATTAGAGACACCCATCAACACGTTGCAATCTATATCACTGGCAAGGATACGATCGTTAAATAATAAATTGGACAAATTACAAAACCGGATTAATTGTTAGTGAGTGATAAAGGAATGTTGCAATGTTTTCTAAGCTCAGACTGCCCTGGTTACAGTCTCACCTCTTTCCTGGCACTGAAATGCTTTTTCAACAATTTAAAACCTGCACATTATGTCTCCATTGAAATGTTGTTTAATGCTTTGTTTCTGTACTATAACTTAACTTTTGCATCCCACCTTTGTTGCTTGTAGTTACATTTTCGTACAGTTGAACCAGCAAGATTTGCAATATACTGTTGTATAAGGCAGAGTAAAATTTTCTAATTTTGAAGAAGTGTGTGAATTATTGCTTGGTCATCTTGGTTGTATAAAATATTGCTGCCAGCAAAATGAAACCTTAGACCCTCTGAAATACATTCTCACAACCTACACTGTGATGTTTGTACAATGATCTTGGTACTGGCTGCTTCCAGTCACCAAACAATCCTGGTATTATTTGTGCACAATGTCCTGCTGTGGACTGGCAGCAGACCACCATCCTTCTATTTAATTTGTCCTTTGCTGGAAAGCAGCCAGAATTATACTCTATGATAGGTCATTGTCTGTGGAGACCGTTTCACAATCAGAAGTGCTTTCCTGTTCTTTTTTTGGTTAATGAATAGAGGGGTGATTATCAGTTTTTTTTTTTTTTTTTTTTTTTATATATACCTGAAACTTTAATACAACACAGCGATGTGAGTCACCCAGGTAAATGGGTATATGGAGAAGCATGGGGAAAGACCTGGCGATCTACCCTGTAAAAAGCTCACCAAGAAAAATTTTATAGAAAGACTCTCAGTAGAGTAAACTGGCCCATAGAATTCAATTCAATTTATTTTTATATAGTGCCTTTTACAACATTGTGCCTCAAAGCGCTTTACACAAGAAATTGCAGATATTGAGGAATAAACAGTAAGAATTAATAGAAATGAAGCCAGACAACAGCGGAGGAGAGGAACCAAAAACTCCACAGTGTGGAGAAAACGAACCTCTGGGGGCCCAAGGTTGGCTGCCCAGCCCCTTCTAGGCACGCTAACGTTACAGAATAAACTGGTACTTAATGAGACTTTGACTGTAAGTAGCACTACAATGAAAATAACACAATTTAGTCCTCCTTTGCTCCTGGTGTTGAAGCAACTCTCAATGGCCTTTGGTGTCCTTTGGGCGAAGCTTCATCCAAGGAGGTACATTATGAGTCAGCAGCTCTAACAAGGCATCCAGCTCAGATGGTGCCCAAGTGGGCACTGGGTACATACATGCACGAGGAGAGAATTTAGAGGATGGTTAGTAAATAATACTCTCTAGAACTCTAGAAACCCTATAGCAAATAATACTCTCTAGAACTCTAGAAACCCTATAGCTAAATATTACAGTTATATTTGCATGTACAGCATGCGCCAGCAGCAGTAATTATCATGAGCCATGGAGACTGTTGTGGGAAGGCTAAATCAAAAAAAAGTAGGTCTTCAGTCGAGATTTAAAGACTAAGACTGATTCGGCATCCTGTACGTATCCAGGCAGACTATTCCATAGACTTGGGGCTCTGTAACTAAAAGCTCTAGAACCAATACTTTTATGTAAATGTGGAATAATAAAGAAGGCCTGCATTCTGCGATCATAGGGAACAATTTGGAGTGCGTTAATCAGCTGTGACAGATATACTGGTGCCTTGCCTTTCAGTGCCTTATATGTTAACAAGAGAATTTTGAAATCTGTACTTAACAGGGAGCCAATGGAGTGATGCCAGTAGAAGACTTACATGGTCATACTTTCTGCTTCTAGTGATAATTCTAGCAGCTGCATTTTGGATGCACTGCAATGTGTTTAGTGTTTGGTTAGTACATCCAGACAGTAAAGCATTACAGTAGTCTAATCGACTATAGACAAAAGCATGTATAGTTTTCTCTGTATCTTCTGCATTAAGAAAACGGTGCAGCTTAGCAATATTTCTCAGCTGCAGGAAGCATATCTGTGAAACTGCATTAACATGAGAGCCAGAGGTGAGTTTTGAGTCTAGAATGACACCTAAGTTGTGCACTGAATTGCTAATAGAGAAACAGAGGTCAGCAGCATTGAGGGCTGACCTGAAAGTGCTCCTAGCAAGAATTGGTGAGAGTCAGGTATGCCTGAATGGATAACATCATCCTCCTCATCATTGTTTGGTACAGTGTCTTGGTAGGTGTCATAGCTTCAGGGTTGCTGGTCCTGACCCACCTTTTGACACTGTTTGTGTTGTTTGCATGTTGTACTTGTGTATGTGTGGATTTCCACCAGGTGCTCTGCTTTCTCAAGTGGGTCAACTGAATGTGTCACTATAAATTGCTTCTTTGTATGTGTACTTTAGTGTCTCCCCATAGGTGCCCTGCATTAACCACATATGTGTCAATTTGTTGGGTTTAAAACATGGAATGTGAAAGAATTCTAACGCCTGGACCTGAATGTACTGTAGCCGTAGCCAGTAGACTGATTGGGTGACACCTACAGCTGATTCTGTAAAGCAAATTACAAAAGGTTCTATTTACTATTAATGGTCAAGCAATGAAATATCTTTAATCTTCTTATTTTTTCTGAAAATATTTTCCTGAGGGAACAAAAAACCATTAACTAGAAGAATTTGCGAATGAATGTAATTTTTGCAATGTTTCATCTGTGTATTTTTCAGGAGGTTCATAAGAGGGTAGAACAGTGTGTGTTCATGAAATAGTGTCTGTATATTCTACGTGAAACCGACGCTTTGCTTTTGTTTCAGGAGGCATCTGTCTAGGCACCCAAAGAGCATCATGAACACAAATCTGTGCCTTTTCGTTCTCTGCTCAGTCTTCTGCTTCTCCCTGGCAGAACAGGTAAAATCTGCAGTTCATTTACGAACTTTTTGCACTGAATGGGTTTGCACACAATTTCGTTGTACTTCTGTATAATGACAATAAAGGATTCTGATTCAGATTCTGTGCTGTGTGCTCAGTGTCTAAGGCAGTGGTTCTTAGACAGAAAACGAAATACCTTCAATTTTCATGTCAAATTATCAGCTACCATTTATTAGTACTGATGACACAGTGACAAAAGCTACTGTGTTTTTACATGTACAAATAAGCAACAAAAGAAAGTGATTAAGAACTGAACGCAAATAGTGATTTGTAAAAAAACTTGGCCTGTGACAGGGCAAGTGAAACAGGAATAAACAGTTGATAAGTACCACTCAAAAAGTTTTAACTGCACGCATCTTGCTTTATCAACATTAAGTAGGTCTAATTGATGCACGGTTCTCGTGGCGTCTTGTGATTGGTCAGGAGAAGCGCGTGTGCAGTATGGGGTGCCGCTGATGTCGTTTTTATTTGAGTCATGGCTAAAAATTGTTAGTGAGCGATGGGCTGAGATGGAGATAATGCAGCCACATCCAGTGAGAGAATGACGAGCTAACAGGAGAGGAAATGATGCAAACTACAAACTAAAAAATACACCTTTCTGGATCCTCTCCTCACACCCCCAAGAACTGACTCTCGCACCACTTGGGGGTGATGGAAAACGAGGTTAAGAACCGCTGGTCTAAGGTGTATATACCTCATGCCACTACATCTAATATACTATGGTTAAGATAATTATATTGGTGTCTTCTCAACCTGATTATCTTAAAGAACTGTTGAAATGCATTGTTTTTTTGAACTTTCATCTCATGAGATGTTTTTTTTTATTATTTTCATCATACCAAATAAATGCTAATTTAGCTGGCAAAGTGCTCTGGGAGTTTAAACAAAGATGCTTCTTTTCTTTGCC
Source organism: Chitala chitala (assembly GCA_025773905.1). Taxonomy (NCBI): domain Eukaryota; kingdom Metazoa; phylum Chordata; class Actinopteri; order Osteoglossiformes; family Notopteridae; genus Chitala; species Chitala chitala. The sequence continues at coordinate 11,256 of JABJVR010026850.1, forward strand.
TCACAGATGATGTTGCATCGAGTTAAAAGAGGAGCTCGCGTTTATAGAGGTAAGTTGGATCCCTTCTCCTCTAATCAAACTGGCCAATGAAGATTTTTTTTTCTCCTCATTTGACCAAAGGAAAAATGTCTAGACCATATTTAATTGGGGAAAGGTTGTGAATATTTCTGTTCAGGAACAGCTGGCATCTTATCCATTTGGATGCCACATGTCCCAAGGCATTAAGTCACAAGCCAAATGTCTATATTGCATGTTCCAGTTTTATATTCCAAATGTTATTCCGCCGAATTTGTGGGCTGGTGAGAGAGAACCATGTGTGGCTGGAACATGATTTGCTTCCGCCTAATTAGAGCGCATTTGCTCCATTTCACCTCAAAGGGAAGAAGTCTTTGAAGGTTTGGTAGAAAACAGTCAGTATCCAAATATAAATAAGCCCACAACCCCACGTGGAAACTGAAGGGGAAGCAGGGAAGCCGGAGAGCTTCAGCTTCAGTGTGGCTGTTGCTCTCACTGTCCTCACTGGTATAAACCCACTCACAATAGGCTATCAGCTTTGACTTTTAGTTTTTCATTTTGTGCTGAGAAAACGAACATCAGTGATCACAGTTTTTAAGCAAAAAGTCTACCTGTGTATGTCCCTATATGAATGTACAATGGACAAAATGAGAAGCTATACAGAGCACATGACCTTTTTCTGAGAGTTGCCTCTCTCCATTGGTCATTTGTATCCTCCTGATGTCTTACTGACAGACCCCCTTTTTTTCAGTGTGTGAACAGAGCCCAATAAAGCTGCTCTTTTTCCTCATGTCAGTCCTCTTCTCCATGTGGTTTTGACAGATGGTTGTGTGGACAGCCAGTCATCTGCCTTACGGGCCCGCGGATCCACCTGGCTGCGCTGGAGGGGCCAGCAGGCTCAATTCTGCCGCTGCACCATACGGGACAAAGAGCGCTGCCATGGTGTTCCTGTTACCAGTGAGTGAATTCTTACACACACACACACACACACACACACACACACACACACGCACACGCATGCACACCCACATTTTCAGGTAATTTCACAACTATACACACTTACTCACTTGTCTCTGCGTGGCTGTCACAAACACATGAATCCTCAGTCATTCTATTACCATATTTCTTAAATTGCATATAAAAATACGCCCAGTTTTGTAAGACGTAAAACAGCAGAGACTAACATTCAGATTAGCACAATAGACATTGTACAGATCTGCTCATGGGTCTGTGCACTGTCACGCACATGTGTGCATGGGTCTGTGCACTGTCACGCACATGTGTGCATGGGTCTGTGCACTGTCACGCACGTCTTTGGATGGGTTTGTGGTTTGTCACGCACACATGCGCACAATGAAATGCAGCTTGTCATGCAGGCCAGCAGACAGTGTTGCAGTTTCCTGCATATCCCTACACAGATTGCTTTCTACATCAGGACACAGGACATGATGCATGTTCGTCCCTTTGTGAAGTTAGTGACAAGCATGTCCGTCTGGCCTCACAGTAAATAGTCAGACTGAAATAATATTTGTGTCACTCTCTGTTCTGAGAGGCTGTTACACAGGAAGACCGTAGTTGTCAGAGGAGAACAGCTTCATGAGAATTTTGTGTGTTTTGTTTTTCATTATACGTTTATACAAAAACAATTGTGTGAAGCAGTGATGAAATTGTAAAATTTCACTTTTAATGTTACTGTATAACATTTTAATGTTACTGTATAACATTTTAGTTCTCAATTTTGTAATACCAAAATCTAATATAATTAAATTTGTGTACTTACAAAATGAAACCCAGAGAGAGAACAGCAGATAACTGGTTCCTTGTCTGTTGCCCACAGCATGCTACTCCTCTCAGTGCTACAATGGGGGCACATGCAAGGAGACGGTGTACTCCTCTGATTTCCTGTGCCAGTGCCCTCCTGGATACACTGGGCCGCAGTGTGAGATCAGTAAGTACTACACCCATCCCCAGCGTAGAACATTCCACACCTCTATCATGCAACTGCTGCCTGAATACACACAGATCCGGCCCTAAATAAGCAGCCGCATACATGCTGTTCTAACCTTCCATGACGTAATGGAATTGTTTTCATTTGGTGTTTTCCCTAGTTTGACAATATGGTCATTTCAGGACAAACTACTTCAGGCTGGCAAATAAAAATTGTGTTGGCCCATCATGGACACGGAGGAGCTGCTGTATTGTTGCTGTATTGCCCTGTGCTGTAAATGCGTGAATGGGTCCAGCTCACTGCTTTGTTTGTTCTCTTTAAGTGACCACAGAAAACATGATGTGTCCATTGACACACATTTCGCATTCTGGCCCATGACTCATTTTCATCGTTCTCGGTGTGGTCTGGCAGCCACTCCAAAAAGACTGACTTGGTGAAGAGAAATGCTCTCAAAACCAACACGTGTTTACATGAGACAGGGCGTAAAAGACTGTGCCCCTTTTGCATTAACGTGGCTGTCAGTAAGACAGGATATGAGTTTAGGGATGTGACGTGAACACTCTTACCTACTGAGGCATAGTCATGCACAGCCGTCATTCTGCATCGTTCTGTCTCACCCCACAGACACAACTGAGAAGTGCATCATGGGACAGGGGGATAGCTATCGAGGCACCTGGGGCGTTAGTCAGTCGGGGGCCGACTGCCTTAACTGGAATTCTACTGCCCTGCAGGGCAAAAAATTCACTGCCATGAAACCAGGAGCTGGAACCTTTGGACTAGGGAATCACAATTACTGCAGGTACGTGTGCAGAACAGTTACAGTGTCTGCAAGTACACACACACCAACAGTATGTGGACAGTCATAATTGCTGCAGGTAAATTCACTCTGTACATTAGCACTTACACAGGCACACTTAAAATACACAACTGCACCTTCAGGTATATGCGAACTGCAGGTACTACATATAGGGGCACTATATAACATTCACACTGAACTACTGGCGATACTTGCACACCAATAGTATGCAGCAGTGCTGGTAACTTTAATTTGGCAGGGATGACTCCAGGGGAAGCAATACAGCAAGGCATTAATTGGTTCCAAGAGCTTAAGACTCAGCTGAGCAGATGAATCCCAGTATACTGTATGTATTGTACTGACAGGAGTTCAGTTTTTGCCTGGGACTGCCCTTGTACAAGGTGCTGTTACTGTACCCCTACACACAGACTACAGATGTATGTGGTGTTTGCAGGCATTTTCATTAACACTGTGTATAACTGCTCATAGTCAGTGACAAAAACCTGGAACAGGCTGTTAGATATAACTGTCAGCTTTGAAATAACCTTCCTGACCTAAATATTTACTCAACCTTCTACCATTGTCCCAGAAACCCAGACAAAGATGCAAGGCCATGGTGCTATGTTCACAAAGGGATTCAAATTGACTGGGAGTACTGCACACTGCCCAGCTGCCCAATAGGCAAGAACCAAAAACTTCCAGCATTCTCTTCTTTCACCTTTCACATTACTCTGGTAATTAAATAGCAATCCCCATGTACTGTTACTTATATTCTGCACTCTGAAATTTCTTCTGCAGACCCAAATTTGGAATGTGTCCGAGGTACAGGGCAGACCTATCGCGGTACAACGAGAATAACGAAAGGGGGCTCGCACTGCTTGCCCTGGGACTCTCCAGCATTGAATCGCAAGGCCTACAATGCCTGGAGATCAAGTGCCAGGGACCTGGGTCTGGGCAGCCACAGCTACTGCAGGTATATACTGTGGAACATGCCTGTGGGTTCTGTTGGTATTACCAGAAAACCATCAGCACTAACTCCTGGGTACATTTAACCACAAACCTGTTAGCTCTCAACGTTAGCACACCCATAATAAACAAACGTAATAAAAAATCATTACATCAGCTACATTTGAGCATAGTGAGCATTTACTTATCCTGGTAAATTAACTGGAAACGTATTTTCATTTACAACTATGTGAGGTCTAAAACATCAAATCAACCTTTATTTATATAGCACCTAACATCAACTATAAAGCTGAACCTAAGTGTTGAACAAAGTGCAAAAGTACATAGACATACTTGGACACACAGTAAAATACAATGAGGTAGCACACAGAACTGCAATGTAAAAGTACAGAAGCACCAAACAAAGGACACACTGACATGACACTTTATGTATCAAAAGCCTGAGTAAATGAGACTATATAAAAGATGTTACAGCTAGCTTGTTCTAATATATAGTAAAATATAAGGTTTGCAAGAGTGTCCAATATACATACTGTGCTGACGGTCATCTTGTGAGATTACCAATAACAGGATTATGGAAATTTGTCACATACATGTTCACTTCCTGAAACACATCTGACTCCTGTGTGCTTGTGGCCTGCAGAAACCCAGATGGTGAGCTCAGGCCCTGGTGTTATGTATACAAGGGCTCGAGGCTGACATTTGAGCACTGTGACATCGCCAAGTGTGGTGAGTTACGCTGACAGCACTGTAACACCCTGATGGGGGAGCAGTGTGTTATTACTGACCCCTGGTTGACAGTTATGACTAGACCAGACAGTCAGTGTTTACTTGCAGTTTTTTCCACATACTTTTTTAGTTTTTTCACAAAGTAACAGCAGATTGTAGTTGTGGGTACATGTGTAAAATAAAGACTATTTGCTTTATTTCAGCCAGACCACCACAGAGCCACAGTACCATTGGAATTCGTGCTCCTGCTAGCCTCAATAGAGGTAGGAGAATGCCATGTCTGCATCTGAACAAATTGCGGGGCTGGATCCAGATCGAAAAAGCCTGTACCTGCCCCTGTTGTGTTTGCACTTAGCAAGTATTGCTCAGAAAAAGGTGTTACTTAACTTGGGGCATGTAAACAAAAAGACCACTAGAGTGACATCATTGCATTCAATATCTTATGGAAATGGAGCTCGCTGTGTTACTTGCATGCAAGATCTACGTTGTTTAACTGTATGTCTGCTAAATATGTAATATATATGCAGATTTGTCCCAACACCTTTTTGTTTCTGAGGGTATATACATATTTTCTCAACTAAAAATGTCTGCACTTCCTCATTGTGCCAGTTGTGGTGTTAGTTGTTAAATAACAGTGTAAAACCAACGAAGTCAATTGATCAACAGGATCACTGACCACTCGCCCCTAACAAAAACAGTGTCACAGCTGTATAGGACAGCTTTTCCAGATGGCTCAAATTATTTGCATTTAGCTGATAGTTTATGTAATGAAATACATATTTATTCATGTAATGATTGAGAGCAGTACTGCATACACCTGAGTTTCTAGACACAACCTGAAACCTACTTTCCTTTCCGTTTTATGCTTCCGTGTCATATTGTATTTTCTATTCAGACCCAACATCCAACATCATGTCAACATTCCAGCTGTAGTGTTATTTTGTTAACTAATAATTCAGAGGCAGTTACACATTTGATGAATTTGAATATATAAAAAACACAGTATAACACCAACAGCTACTGCTCTGCCTCTGTTCTTGCACCCCTCCTGACTGTCACAAACCAAACAGGGTGAGGCAAGATCCAAATGCAAAAGAGAGGTTTATTCAGGGCAAAACAAAGTACAAAAGAATACAAAAGGGTACAAACCAGGCTGGGGTTAACAAAGAGTAACAATGAACCACAAACCATGCAAAAAGCTTCCACCCAACACCAAAACTCACTAGAGACTCAACAACCAGCAATATACTGGCACAAAGGAAAAGCTTAAATAGGGACAATAACAAGACACAAATGGAGATTACTAGTGTACCTAAGACATTGAACACAAGGGCATGTAGGGAGGGAATAGAGACATCTAGTGCACATGGGGGGAACAACAGCCATGGGCATGGCACTGACGCTGAATCCTGCTTCACACTCACAATTAAAAGATGCTGTTACAACACAACAGTTGCATAGTTTCCATTTAAAATAGTATTTAAAATTACACAAAAAATTACAGTTGGCAATTAAATATGCTGCTAGCACTCCAGAAGCAGAAATGCTCTAGCCAATCGCACCACTGTAATGTCGTTGAAGGCCGAGTCTGGACCTTGTCGTAGAGCTGCAGTATGGGACCAGTGCTTGTTATTGATATGATTTTATAACATCTTAAAGAGGTTTTACTGAGTGAACTTTAATGTAGTTGTGCCACTAAATACACTGGTTTCATACTCCCACAACAATTATATCCATTGTCCAGATATCTGTGGAATACGGGTTGAGAAGACATCACCTGAGGTTCCCCAGTTTCGGATGCTAGGAGGTCAGAAGAGTGATATTACTGCCCAGCCCTGGCAAGCTGCCATCAGTGTGTATGACAGGCGGGTAAAGAAGCACGTATTTACCTGTGGCGGTGTGCTGATTGACTCCTGCTGGGTACTGTCTGCAGCCCACTGTTTTGAAGACCGGTATGTACCTTGTGATGACTTCTGCATATAATTTCTGTGTCATTTTAACAATGCCCACAGTATGTGACTATCCAAGTTGTTCAGTTATTCTGCACAGCACGTGCTGGTGACCCTGGGTCAAACATTTCGGGAGCAGAACTCCAGCACCAGCCAGGTCTTTGGGGTGGAAAAGTACTGGACACATGAAGAGTATTATGAAGACACGTACGACAATGACATTGGTTAGTTAAATCACTCAAACGACATAATGCTGACTTTAAACCACTTTCAAATTGCCTAAATCTAATAAAGATGAATACTGGTTACATATAAACTAAACTTTTAGTTCAATTGAATAGAAGACATTCTTATTCAATTTTATTCAAAGACCAGTTGCCTTTAATAAAAGTTAAGAATCTTTCTCAGCTCCAATTTATATTGCCAAAAGTCCAGCCTCTTAACATTACACTCACAGCTGGTGTATCGTATGACACTTGTGTGTGAAAAGCTATGGTGGCTAAGGAGTCAAATCTAGGACAGAGAGCCAAGACATACTTTAATTTGACTAAACAGTAAACCTGAGAACTGAAGGAAAACCATTTTGGTCAGTTACCACTGCACTACCTGCTGGCCCAAAGCATGTGACTGAGCACAGGGGTGCGGGTTGTTGAGTGGATGAACACACAGGATTACTTCTGTTTTACAGTGCTTCTGAAACTGAAGAGTGAAAACGGCCTTTGTGCCGTGTACACACCTGAGGTCCGGCCGGTGTGCCTGCCAGACCCAGCTCTGGTGTTGCCTGACTGGACTGAGTGTGAGATTTCAGGATATGGGTTAGTCAAGGAATGTAAGTGCCCCCACTACACACAGACCATTACTTGCACACACACCCACCCACACACACGCATGCATGCACACACACACACATACACACACACATGCACGCAAGTACAAAGAACACACGACACATTTGTCATCTATGTTTTACCCACCTATTGTATATAAATGCTACTAACCATTCACTTTGTGGCAATCAATTTTCCTTATATCTTTTTTTTTTGCATTGTTCTTATGTGTCATTTTGCATTATGTTTCCCCTTTCTTATAAGTAACATTACTAACATAGGTCTTGCTGAATCCTTATTTTGACCTTGCTGGTAGTAGCGATTTAAAAAATTGTTGAATTTGATTAAATTTGAGGGAATCAATTTGCTTTAAAAACCTCATGGCAGTGTCTGAGGGTGCTTTATCACGACACACCCTCAAACAGGAACCACCAAGAACTGTAACTTTACTGATCCACTTTGGCTTCCAGTTTTTTTTTTAATTTTCCATCTGTGGGGGGGAAGCAGAACCCATCTCCCATGCCCTGGATTTCTAGCCATTTTTAGCAGAAATTTTTAAAGTAAAAACTGGGAAAATCTGAACTAAGGAACAAATAAAACAGGTTTCATGGAGTCCTGTATCAGAAAGAGGAGAGCAAAACTAAGACTGATTTTGGTTATGGAAAGTAGACATGAAAACCTGTAACGGAGATAAAAGTTACAGCTAGCTTGTTCTCAAGATAGGTGAAAACCTCTGTCTAACCTAGATACTAGTAAAATATAATGATTATGGAAAGCAGACATAATATATTCTGGGTTTGTAATTACAGAAAAGCACCCTTGGATGTGCAAGAGAGATTTTCTACAGTCGAGGCAGAGATGTTGATGCTCTTCTTATTTACTCCTGTGTTTCAGTTCATAAACACTCTGAACAGGTGAAGCGGGGCCAGGTTCGACTGTGGCCCCAGAAGGAGTGTGTGCCAGAGAGGCTGGCTGACCGCCCGGTCACACAGAACATGTTATGTGCTGGAGACCCCACAGGAGTGGATGACGCCTGCAAGGTAAGGCGACCACCAGAGGTTTCAGTGGGTCATTACAGGAGTCTGCTGAAGAGAGACATCAGGTGGTTTTGTACTTTACAGCTGTCTGCACAAACAGGCTTTCAAATTTCTGTATCTGAACTGAATGTTCACATGTAACAAAAAGTATTCAAATTGTTGCTAATAATAATAATAATAAAGTTAAATTGTTAATTAAAGTTGAGGCTGCTAAGTTATGTTGAATTTATTAAAAATGCTAATTTGTTAAGCCTTATGTTGAACCCATTGACATAGAAATTAATTACAACATTTTATTTTTTGTGTCCTTAAAGTTTTTAATTTATACAAACTGTTATCGGCACTTATCATTTTAACAAATTTCCTTATATCCTGTGCACTTGACATAAGGAAACTGAATTTGTAGCACTGTGTGAAATATTTCCTTCTGAACTGATCAAATGTTTAGTAATTAGGTAATTTCAATGACATAGAGTGCTAAACTCATGGTTTGATTATTACAGTATGTAGGTATTTTATATGTTGTAGGTCTTTTACAGATATTTAATATTTGTGGAAAATGGTTTAAAGTTTTCAAATGGGCTGGGAGCGTATTACAGTTTTTCCCATGAAGTAATGGAAAGTTTATTTTTTTATGTACTACTTTCTAAAACTTTAAGCAGGCTTTCCAGAAATTAATTAATAATGTAAATTTAAGGATTACTGTATATGTACAGTGTGTGAGAAGACAGATCGTGTTCATTTACATATAATACCGTTTTAGTAGCACATGTGCAGGTATTGTGTTTTCTTGCCAGAATATTCTTCAGGTTCAAAAATATATCCACAAAGCAGAGAAGTATGGTGCTGGTAGACAGCACTTTGACAGCTATAAGAGTTCTGTGAGAGTGTTACTTGCTGAGCAGTGGGTGTCACCCTAAGGCCTTTCTTTTCCTTTCTCTCCACAGGGGGACTCTGGGGGCCCTCTTGTTTGCCCCAAGAATGGGCGTCTGACCCTGCTGGGAATAGTTAGCTGGGGGATCGGATGTGGACAGAAGGACGTGCCAGGAGTGTACACACGTGTCACCCGCTATGTCGACTGGATTAGTGCCAAGAAACGGGCACAGAGTAATTGAGAGGGACAGCAGTGTGTCAGATTTGACTCCATTACCCAGAAACACCACTCTTGGCTAAAGCATAGAGGTCAGGTGATTCTGTAGGGAGCACGTTCTCTAATAGGAGGAAAGAATGCCAAGGAAACTAAACACAAAAGAATCAGAAATGTGCAGAGAAAATATTCTTAAGTATTTTTATCCCACCACTTTTTCTGTGTAGCTTTTTTTAATGCAGCGATCTGCAAACTTTTTTGCATCACGTTTCACGTAAGACGATTTTCTGTGTACCGGCCATTGTGCCTGTGTATAATCAGGCATAATACACACAGCTCACCATAACGCAGAGTCAGTGGGAACAGCCCTAACCATGCACACTCCCATACGCAATAACATTTTAATAAATAAAAAATATATATTTTTATAGTTTCTGTATGGCCCGGTTCCAAACAAAATTTTAAAATATCTGTTATTCTGTCTGTGTGGCCCGGTACCGATCCACGGCCTGGTGATTGGGGACCACTGCTTTAATGGATTAAAAAACCTAACATGGTAAAGGACTAATTAATAGAACACTGTGATGTAATTTTTATTCTATAGAAATCACTTTTGTTATATCAGTATATTGAGATAACTTTAGGGTGCTTTTCCAATACACCAGATACTGAACTTTTGGTACAAAAAATCCATACTTTTTCTACTGCCTTTTGCCGCAGTACCATTACCAAAGAACCAAACCCACTATGGTACTTGTTTGGTACTTTAGTACTTGGGGGTAAGACTTACAAAAGAGTTAAATGCCAACTGGTTATGCAAATAATGTGCTTTGCAAACAGTAAATATAACCTCCACCTTGATAAGGTGTATTTACAAATTCAGAAAACAACAACAGAAGAAGTTATAAGAAAAGTGATAATATAATAACAATAATGGATGTGAAGGAAAAGGAAGAAACTTTGAAGAAACAGAGTTAAGAAACTTAACTCTTGTTAAGCATAATTAATAACATAATGTAGACAGTGGTTATGTTTTGTAGTATTAAGTATATGCATGTCTTAAAGGTTTCTAAGTAGAGCAGTAATTTATATGAGACATCAGTGATTTACCTTGTTAAAACCACAGGTGTTTCTAATTCTATTCAGTTAATGTAAAGAATGAATTAATGTAATAAATATTAATTACGTGTATTTTCTTCTATGTGTTCAAGGGTGGAATAACAGATAAGAAATTATCTTTATGTTGCCGTTTAACAAAATAATTTCCATTAAAGTCAACAGCTGCATTTTGTCTCTGCACTTATTGGATGATTTTGATGTTAACTGTGCAGAGGTAAGTGCAGAACTTTTATGTTATGTCACTCTAGGTAGTTTCGGATTATGTCATTCCGGTCCGAAACAGATTTTTCATGCCAGTGAAAAATGTACACAAGAAGTACCATTGACTTTGGTACTGTTCTGTAGTACCAAATGTTAGGTACCTGGTGTAGTGGACTGTGGTGGGTTGGCGCCCCGCCCTGGGTGTCCCCTGCCCTGTGCCCTATGTGTCCTGGGATGGGCTCCAATCTTCCCCGTGACCGTTAACAGGATGAAGCAGTATAGAAGATGACTGACTGACTGATCGACTGTCTGGTGTAGTGGAAAAGTACCCCTTACATAGGAGCTCTTGAACTTCCAAAGCATCTGCTTTCAGCTACATGAACAAACCAGGATGTAAATCCAAAATTCTCTTCATCTGTTTTATGTTAAACCCATCAGCTATACCTGGTCAGGTTGCTGCTGCTGTAGTCTGTGTTTATTCTGTGCCCCCCCCCCCCCCAAAAAAAATTTAATCTTTTCATCATGCCTGCAAAATAAAAGTCTATAAGTATATATTGTATTTCCACCTTAATGTACTTAAATGTCTTAACATTTTGTTCACATTTTAACTTTTTTCTTTTTTAAAGTTGTGATTGTAGTGGGTATCTTTGTCTCAGAATGAAGCAGACCTGTCATTCTGGTATTTATTTATTTATTTATTTAATTAGTTTGTTTTTTAAATACACGCAACCAATTATAGGATCAAAACAGTGGCTTCAGTTATTAAATGCTTGCTAAAAGGAGTACTGTATATGTGTGTTCATTGTAATAGTGTGGACTGCTTGGCCAAGGTGACATTCACACAATAATTTTTCCTTTTGTTGCCAGGTAGAAGAGCCTCTGTGTACATTCCACTTGTAAATGTATTAGTCTGCTATGTAAAAATTTTAACAACTTACAAAAATATATTGAAGAGTTAACTTGTATAACTTGTGTGACATGGCTTTTTAACTTGCATTTTGTCTACAAGACATTAATAAGCCAAGATCTGGAAAACATGAATACAAAGAGTCTGCAGGAACAGAAATGCATGCAAATATGCAATAAGCTAGAGGGGATGTTTTTATTTCTATGCATAGGACTGACACAACACTGGCCGTATTTTGTAAATAAACTTCATATGAAAAGCAGCTACGTTTGCATTGAATGCAAGCAAGACATGAACGCAATCCACAGACAGAAACTCTTTGTAATGGAGTTGTGAATTTTTTTTTTATATTAGTCTCACAAAAATATGAACTGAAGAGACTGTATTTTTTACATGCATTTATTGACTTTATTTATAGACTGTAAGACAACTTTAGTTTTTAATGATAGAACTGTATTACTGTCACATTTAAAAATAAAATTTTATAACAAAAACATTGGCTGTTTATTTGTCTTGTTTTCTCATATATTGGTATGTTCTCATATAGAGCTGAATTGCTGGTAGAGCTTATATTGCGATAAAATGTTGATGAGCCCTGTGGTTGAATCAGTTTTCCAAATGTGGTTCTGTGATTACTGCATTGTCTGATGTGGCTGTACAGTCCAGTCCTATAGTCATAGTCCATGTTACAAGTTGTATGTTTTAAACTGGATGGCTGGGATGAAAAGAATGGTGTTCCCATTCCCAAACCAGCCATAGAAGAATTCAGACACAGAGCTATGCAGTTTACTTCAAAAACAATTAAAAACATGATTCAGAAGTTAAGGTCAATATGCAGCATAGGGGCCAAAGAAATTGTCCCATCATGTGGGCAACATGGGGAGGAAAACATGAAGGAAGAAGTCAGAAATGACCAGGAGAGGCAAGCAGGATTTTGGTTACGCACTAGAACACAACAAGACAGACAAGGTTTAGAACGCTCTGAATTCTGCATAAATCTACAACAGGTGGTACAGAGTATACAGTGAAGTGAAGTGGCCACACACAGGTATGACTCAAATGCAAAGCAGGAGTATTAACTGTAGATCATTTGAATAAATGATCACGCGATGCGTGAGTCCAGCAGGATGCCATGCTGGCTTCATAAAAAATGCATGGGTACATTCTGCCTGCGTAGAGCTCAGTTTGAGTGTCTGTATGCTGTCTACAGCTTCCATGTTCTGTGCTGAATAAGTACCTATTGCATTCCACAAGTTGGTCAGGTCAACATTATCTATATATACCAAAGCCAAGTCAAAATCCAAAAACACAGTCACAATCCAAGAGCTGATAAGCACAAAACACAAAGGAGCAGGGCACAGGATACAGAAGGCAGGAATCAGGACAGGAAAGGCTAGGGTACAAGCACAACGGCCACTGACAAAAACTGAGAGGCCCGTTTTGTGCTTAATAAATTTTGCTGTGTACAAGGGGATCCAGTCTCTCTGTGTTTTTTGCTTTTGCGTTACACATATCAGCTGTCATGGACCATCGCTCATGCTAAAAAGCCATGAAGTGAAGGGGAATTCGTGAAAAAGCGTATAACTGATGGGGGTGCAAATTTTATAAAATTCTTTTGACTGCTAATCGATTGCTGTTGTGTTCGGAAATGCAGAACTGTCCACAGATGGGCTCCACTAATGACGGGGTGTGACATCGAACTTGGGGGAAAAAAAAACATTTTGGTGTCATTTTTAACAGAGTTTAAGTACTGTCACACCTCCAGTGGAGAAGACCTGCTGTGAAGGCACTGATGTCTCTGGTTTGCACAAATAGTGTCTCACTAAATTTGTGTAATGAGAATCACACCCTGTTTATTTTCCAATTGTAGTGGATACACATTTAGAAGAAATCACTCAAATAATTATTCAATTTTCACATTATTTACCCAACATGAGTGTTTTTGTTCCAGCAGAAAAAGCCATGACTTTTTTCTTCATATTTGTTTTCCTGGTCATTGGCGAGCTCACGTCTATTGCCAACGAACACAACAGTCCCCAACTCTGCTATCAGCATTTAATGCAATTTCCCTGTTCACTAAGGTCAGAAGATTTGGGTGTCTTTTAACCATCAGAGCTTATGAATGATGTGGTATTGTATCATAAATGTAATATCGGTGAACTGAAATGCTACATTGTACAGCTTACATTGTACCACATAGCTAAGTTGATCCAAATAGTTCCGCAACAAAACTACTTTTGGCAGCCCAGTCAATATTTTTTATTTGTTAATTTGTACATGTTCATTCCTGTATTACTAATTTACTTCTAATGTATACAACTCAAACATTTCTCATAACAAAACTGATAAAACCGTTGCTTCAAGTATCTACCAGTAAACTGTCAATTTGGTAAATTTTTAACCAATTTGCATTGGTCGAACCACTTTGTTATTTCCAGTTAATGGTTTACCAATTAACTGGTTTCCTGCAAAAAGCTTACCAAGAAAATTTACGGAAAGGCTCTCAGACATATCAAACATTTTGTCCAATACGACAACCAGGCCAAAAGGTACCCAAGAAGCTACAGGGGAAGATTGAGCACCTGCGGTGAGTCATCAGGATGGTTCACTTTCCAACAGTACAATTAACCTAAACACAAAGAACACCATATATGACTGGATTGGGCACTGCTCCGAATGTCCTTGAGTAGCACAGCTAGAGCCTAAATTTAAACACAACTGAACATCTCTGGAGAAACCAGACAAAGTCTGCCTGTTAACAGTCTCCATCCAATTTGACACAGCTTGAAAGGATTTGCAGAGAAGAATGGCAGGAAAAAAAAAAACAAATCCAGATGTGCAAAGTTTGTTGCATTACACCTAAGAAGATAACAGGCTGTAATTGCCAAAAATGCTTCAGCTAAGCACCAAACAATACGAACAACTGTGTCAATGTGATATTCCACTTTTGTTGTAAATCATTATTAAAAAGCTGCATGCAAAAATTTTTTAATTAATCCTGCCCTGCGCCCTATGTGTTCTGGGATGGGCTCCAGGCTTCCCGCGACCCTCACCAGGACTAAGCGGTTAAGATAATGGATGGATGGATGGAAATGCTGCATTTTTAATCTAGTCAGTGTAAGTGCAAATGTTTGATAGTGTATGAAAAGGACACAAAATTAAGATAAACACAACTGTTATTCAGTTAACTTTTCTTAAAATGCAAAAGAATAAACATTGATTTCTTCTAATTAAGTTTGAAAAAGTAAGAGTTTATCTTTTCAGGAGCTGCTGTTGTGCAGTTGTTCTGAAAAATTCATAAATCTGATTATATACACCATATTTAAACTGGCATAACAAACTGGGACAGTACTGGGTTTTCATGATCTCAAACACACTCACAAACATGTTCCCTGCCTTATACAACTTGTAAGAGGGTGCTGGCCATGCCTCCAACAGCATGAGCCAGCTATCTTTGCAAACATCTTCCTTACATTGCCATTTAGGCAAAGTGGCTGAGGTCAGTCATGTTGCATGCAGAACATTCAAAGTGTTTCTCTCTGCTGCTGCCACCACTACTTGCTCACAATCCATGACACCACACACAACAGGCATATTGTAGTGCAATTCATTCAGTGCCATTTGTTATTCTCCTAAAACATATCCTATGTGTGCTCCTATTTACTACAAAGCGCTCAGTATTATTCACATACGTTGTGGATCTCTGGTTAGGCTATATTGCACATATTAAGTTAATATATAGGTAAGAATATAAACATATCAAGTAAACAGGAAACACAGGATTGTAGTTTAGATAAATTAATAGAGGTTAAAAATGCTGGTGACTGTTGTTTATGTCTGGAAGTAATTTTCCTTTTTTAAGGAGGTGTAAACATTCATCAGCATTGGTTAGTTCTTTTGTTTGGAAGGTATAGAAAAACAAAGCAAAATAGCCAAGAATACTTTTGCTTTTCTTATTATTCCATTGGTAAATTGATACACTGACAGATTCTCTTATCAGGACCTTGTAATTTAGGTTGAACCCATTCCTAAAAAGTACAGGTGACAGCACAGTGGCACATAAATCAGTATGTATTCTGTGGTCCAAACTCGATAATTACATGTATACTATCCCATGTTCTGTAATTTCAGCATGCTTTTTACAGCATCTGTTTCCCTCTTATATACATTCTTGATCTGTGATCCCTGTTGCCTGTTTCTCCATTGATATGAAAATATAAGTGTAACGACTTGCAACAGGAGTCCAAAGATGGCGCTGGAGAGACAGGTCCAAGTGTGGGAGTTTAATGAGTAATTAAAGTCTGCATTAAGTAAAATTCAAAATACAGTTCACAGGCAAGGAGCCAGGGGGTACTCCGAGGTGTACAATAAGCAAGAACACAAACTAGACTGATCAAATCTAAAGCAACATTACTCAGGTAATAACGGTTTGGTAGCAAGGTAACAGGGGTTAAGGTACAAGGAACACCTAAACACAAGACCCACCAGACCCACAAAATACTATGAACAAGATTCGGTACAAGGGCAAGGGCAAGAGCTAGGCACATAGACTACATACAAACGTACCTCCAATAATCATACGGGATGACCTGCAAACTAAGCAAAAATCTACACCACTGAAGCAAACCACTAATACCTCACAACAGACCAGAGACAGAGAAACCTTATATAGAACCCCTAAGAGGAAGCTAAACACAGGTGTAAGCACACAGACAAATGAGGGTAAAAACAAGGGCTGAGAAGAGCAAAAATGTACAGTTAAAATCCTAGACCAAGTAGAAATAGCACATAAACTAGACAAGGTTTGTGACATAGATATGGCTAAACACTAGATAGGACAAAAATCACATAAAACTAGACAGGACACCTAATCAGGGCATGACAACAATGTCTTTCTATATCTAAATCCTTTCAGGTACTGTATATTTCCAAACACATGAAAATGCACAATATCTCTCACGGTAATCATGTTGACAGTGGTTTCATTGATTAATTATGTGTCCCCATTTACTATAAATGCTGGGGAACCATTTATTCAAGGTTAGCTAATGCACTATTAACAGTATACCGTAAAGTCAGTATTATTTTCGTGTTAATACATTCAAATCGTGTGGGAACCGAAACCATCCCATATATCTGAATGTCGTGAACTTGCCAAATATGGTGAGCTGCGTTGGTCATTAATGGGAGGTAAACGAGGAAATACATTTAACTTTTTTAACGCAGGGCTGAAAATAATCTACAAATCGTTAAAATGAAGTAAATCCATCTATCTGGCGGACACCTATGCAAATATGCCCAGGAAGTATCCGTTGTACCTGTGTTAATTTTATATCCGTGTTCTGTGAGTCATGATTTGCATCCAAAACCAGCACAAACGAGTTCCCTAGTGAGTTCAGCTGAACGTCAGTGCGGTTGGCATTATGGTAATGTATATTTTCAAAACTGTTTAAAATCGGGTTTAATTTCTTTCTTTTTTTAAGTAACATTTTTAACGTAGTTTTTATACGATATTTGTATAAATTAATAATTGCCAAATAATCGGGCGTCTTGCTGCACGCACTTTCTAACTCAGATAATTTTCTCCTTCCTTAAAAGCGTTTATAAATGAAACCAACATAACTATAGTGCTGTCGCACCAATGACATTAATTGACTCGTTTTACGAATTATATTATAAAAAATTAAATTATAAATTATGAAATTAATAAATGATGAATTATCACCGAACTTTTACCTGTGAAGATACTGCACCAAATTTGTTTATAAAAACAAAAGACAATTAAATTCGGTTTAGTAGTCCTAATTAGTTTTTTTTTTTTTTTTGCAAATATCCGAGTGAGTATTATTATTATTGTTTTATTATTATTATTGTTGTTGTTGTTAATGTGTATAAAACTGCGAAAGTAAAAACTTTTACATTAATTAATTAACTAAAATTAAGGTAGCATAAACAAATAAGTAAAACGTATACGAATATTGTCCTTTATATTACTACAGCAACATGCCGCATAAGAAAAACAGTATTAGTGACCAGTCCTACATAAGCCTTAAGACAATCTTCGGGGTATTTTTTGTTTGTGCTTAATTACTATCTGAAATTAATAATTACAAGCGCTGCACGACTTGGGATGTTATTTAACTAGAGAAACATTCGTTTTTCTTGGTACATTTAGCCTGACCCTTAACCCTACTGTTGGGATGTAATTTTACTCGGTCGTATCTACACTCCACACTCTGGCTCTACCAGTACAAGGGCCGGTACGTTCGGGTCCACATTCATGTACAATTTGAAAGTATTAGGTACCACAATATGCAATGAAAATGATGGTTGTTATAATATTAAACGGAAGAACTATTGTATAAACGTGGATCATGTGACGTACAGTACTTTAACTGACCTGTAAAACAATCATTTATATGGGATCTAGTAAATTTTTATTGTATTTTTTTTTATTCTACATCCCTATTATTTCATTTGGACATTCATTGTGGGTGATTTTTAGTTTTTATTTTTCATATTTAAAGCTCGTGATTTGTCACTTTTGCCAGGGCGGTACTTGGAGTACTGTGTTTGTGTGGTGAGAGGCCAGCCAATGACGTCTAGGTTACCTGTAGGGTCATCATCCCCCTAAACACTTTCAGTATGGCCCTTACTCCTCTAACGTGACAAAGCAGACGTAACCTTTCCTGTGTGACTCTCACCTCGTTCCTCTTTTCTGCTCACGTGTTATGAGCATTTCCTCCATGAGATGGGCAGTATGAGGTGGGCTTTGGACCATTAGTCCTCCCTGTCTAAGAAGCTCTATTTATTTGACCTGTTCTATGTAAATTAGCAGTTTGACCTTTAAGAGCGACTGAGCTCAAGTTATATATAAGTTTAAGAAAGTGTTCACTTTGTCTTGCAGAGTTTCTTTGAGAAGTTTAAGAGCCGGTAAGTGGCTAAACTCGTTTTTCTGCTCTGTGTATGCCTGTCACTCTGTACAGACTACAGTATAAAGGCAAGAAAACATTTTCTTGTTTATTGTAAATGTGTGGTTTGCTGCATATTCTCATTTCTGTGTGTTTTTTAACCTCTGCATTGCTCTGTTCGTGCTGAGCCAGTGCTCCTGCTGTGCCCGTTCCACCAAAGAGGATTGGTGAGTCTTTTAGTATAGGCATGCAGATGTAGACTCTGCCTGTGGATAGCAGTCATTTCGAGGCAAATTTATAGTGAAGTCATGGCCTAGTGAGTGACACACTACCATGATAAGCAACTGTACATAATCTGTAACTCTTGGTGAAGCAAGTGAGAGAGCCAAGTACAAATATGCAAAAGGGAAGTGTATTAAAAAGCAATAATAAAGGGACATGAGGCATAAATCAAGCTGTAGGCTGACACAGAACATATATATCCAATAATAACCAGCAATGGAACGAGACAACATACAGGCATATATAGAGGTAATGGAGCAATGGACAACAGGTGTTGACACGGACAGAATTAACTCAGTTAGCATGAGAAGAAAACAAGAGGGAAATGACAAAGAAACAGGGGAAGGGTGGCATCTACTGGATGCAGACTGGCACGACAGGCTAGGATCTGACAGTAATACACAAAATGTGATTTTAAATTGTGTTCATATCATATCCTCATTGTTTGCATGCATTCTGTTTTTCTGTGATCTGTAGATTGGATATGTGAGATTTGGGTGGTACTTATGTATTTGTTTTGTGGTATTTATTCTCCTGTTCATTTTCATCTTTCAGATATCAGTGCTGCTTATGGCTGGCCAGAAGATGAATTTGTAAGTACTTCTACAAACATCTCTTTTTGTGTGTGTGTTTAGGTATTTTGACCTAATGTTTCCATTACAACTGAGAGTTTTGTGGAGAAAGTTTATAATTGTCTTAAACATACAGTCATTGAAGTGTTAACTAAGATATATGGTGTAGTACAAATTGACTACTGAATGAAAACATCAGTAAACTTCTTAACATCACCTGATAACAGCTGTTACTGCAAAATACCACTTAAGAGAATAGTCTGATTCATGGAAACAAGTGATAGACGGTGCGGCTTTATCCAGGTAAATATTTTGCATTTGTGTGTGTGCGTGTGTGTGTGTGTGTACATGCGTGCACAAATACATGTGCGTGCGTTCCCTCTTTTTCTGGGCAGGATGAGGAGGATGGTGACACTTATGAAGTCCCTCCCTGTGAGCGACCCACTGTGAAGATGAGTCCCAGACCTGTGGAAGACAATGTTTATATTGGTAAGAGAAGGGCACAGTGATCTGTATTACAGCGGAGTCTGCTTTAGTGGATAGTCTTGGGACTGGACATGCAGTATCCACACATGCAGTATCCGCTTAGCCATACATGCATTTTTAAATACTAACAGTTAGCTGCTTGCTAGATGTGTGACTGAAACAGCTTTATGGAGCTTCTTTCACATTATGTGCATGAAAACCAGTTTGGTCTATGGCAGCAAGTAACTTCAAGATGAAATTTTATATGATTTTATATGATTATTTTATATCTGGATTTGTGTTTTCCTGCCAATCCTTACCTCTACCTATTTTAATGTTGAGTAATTACTTGCTGCCCTAGAGAAATATTATTTTGTTTTCGACAACTTTTATTCTAGTTTTTGCTGAAATATTTAAATGTCCTAAACTCTTACTGAAAACGAATGTGTAGACTGTGACCAGTCACTACTCAGAGATAAGCCCACGGTAAAGTTGTGGGTGGGTGGGTGCCTAATGATACTGATGCAAGTGACACACAGTCTGCCAATCAGCAAGTGAAGTCATGCTAGATTATGGCTAGTGGCTAATTTTATGACATCTGAATATCCATTTATCCAATGTGATCAACATTAGAATATGGAAGATAGGCCTGAAAATATTTATGCAATAATGTAATTTATCCAATTACATCATATCCACTTAGTTGAACATGTGTTCTGTTTAAATCCATTGCAAAAAAATTGTATTCAGGACACTGTACATCTAGCTAATAATCCAGTTACTTTTTATCCGCTTAAGTGGACTCCATTGTATTCAACATTAAATCTAAAGGAGATTCCCAACTTATGCGCGTCTGACTTCTTTTTTGTGGTGTAGTGCTCTGTGGCTAATGTGGCTAACTATATTGGTTTATTTGGTTAATCTGTGTCTTTGGTTCAGAAAGATTGCCAGCTCCCATTCCAAATAGGCAGCTCCCACCTCCCCGGCCAACTAAAATGGTGCCAGCAGGCAGAGCCTTGGTAAGATGTTTGTGAGTTCGTTAGTCAGCACAATAAGCAAAATGCTTTTACATTTACCTCTACACTACATACCGTATGTACATTACTGTTGGTTCGTTAGATTTGTGCTGACATAAGTTCTTAAAAGTTTAAATGATAATGAAGGTTTGAGTGAAAGTCAGGTGTGAGTGTTGTGCTTGTGAGAAGTGTGTCGTAGTGTGCGGAACTTTACTGGGTTCCTGTTTGCATGATTAGAAAAACACATACAATACGTGATATATAGTGCTGTTTGTCATTACGTGTCCATTTCTCTACAGATAACAGAACCCCAGCAAATCCCAGAGGAATCGTCTGCTCAATTCACCTTAAAAAAACGTGAGATTCTCTTGTTATCTGTGTTTGACAAAGAGCTCGTCTTTCCTGATGTGCTGAAGCCATGCTGCTGTGAGTTATTCACAGTGTGAGCATGAATGTACTTGCACAGTTAAAGCAGCTTTGCTACTTTTCAGATTTCATTATATACAGTATTTTCATTGGCATTAAAATCTTTACTATCTACAACATTTAAATTGAAATGTTTCTTGTCTGAAGAAACAGCGACACATGAGGAAGACATGGTTGGTGCTTCTTCGGGTGCAAAGGTTGACTTTAGATATCTTGAATGTACGTTTGCAATAAAATAATTACAGTGCTCTAAAATACAAATAAGTAGTTGCCCCTCTTACTGTAAAATTTGTAAAATCTATAAAAGTATTTAGCAACGTTATTGATTACTGCACAATAACAATGGATTTTTTTCATTATGTTACATTTACTGCTGCTGAGCAGCCATTACACACATTAAATTAAAAAAATCATATCTTGTAAAGGATGTTACAAGGACAGCGTTGCAGCAGCAAGGGGAGAGCAGAGTGGTGAGGACAAATAGTGAAAATAAGAGCAAAAAAGTAAAGATAAGAATCTTCACAGTCAAAAAGAGATTGACCATAGAAATCATTTCTGTAGATGTGTGTAAATATTTGATATCTGTTGTGCAATATATTTCTATGAGCAATCTGTACATGTGAAGATTCTCTTTCTTACTCACTCTCTTTTATTCTTACAATTTGTATTTTTATTTGTCCTTACCACTGTGCTATACTCTCGCTGCTGCAACACTGTGAATTTCCCCATTGTGAGAAATAAGTGTGGATTAATAAATGTAAGTAATGAAACAAGAGCGCTGCATGCAGAATACAGCGTGTAGATTGCAGCAGGCAAAACTCAGCTTGCAGAATGCAGCATGCAGATTGCAGCACACAGAGCGCAGCATGCAGCAAGTGTCATGAACTTGTGAAGTCTGTGTTCCCCAGCAGATGGCGTCCTCAGCAGCTGGCTATGTTAACTAACAAGTTGACGAGCATTAGCAATGATTAAACATTTCATAGATTTAAAGGTGCCTATAATGCGGGATGGAGAATTTATGCTGTAAATGCTGTAGGCCTTTCAAAAATGGGATTAGAAACCATAATCACCATTAAAATTTTGTAACGCTGTCACATCTACATCTAGGCAGGCATCACTCCTTTAGGTTTTGGAGTTGGCTGTTAAAGTAATCAGATTATGCCCAACTGGGATTCACCTTGCTAAAAATAAATATAAAATATAGCAAATACCACAAATGTCAGAGGTTTATGGAAGTGACAAAAGATAATGAGGTTTGCAAATGAATCGTGCTGTGTGCAGTTATCTCACAGCTTTTGGAATGTAAATAAATTGAGATGGTATATTATGGGCATTCATTTAGTCTTGTTACTTCATGACTAATATTTCCTACTGTAACATACCACTTTAAACACTGTTGTTTACCCCTTGAAATGTGCACTCTCCTTTGATAACAACTGATACATACAACCCCCTAACGTAATGGACACAGCGAATGTGTGGTATCACTGCAGGATTTTGAGAATCAATTGTATAGTTTTAATCACAGAATAATTTCTACTATACTAAATTATTGATCCATTTTAATACTCAAATTTTTTACCCTTTCTTTGTTTTTAGCCCCTCAGGTAAACCGTAAGGACAAGCCAGGGAAAAACATACCCCCAGAGAGAGAGCCGCCCCCAAGATCCACTCCAATCCCAGTTCCTGCTCCCAGCCAATGTGACGAAGGTACAGATAGAATCACACATGTTGACATTTGCTTACATGCATGTCCATGATGTATTTAAAGATGTAATGGAAAGTGAGTTCCTGTCCTCATGGTTCTTTTGCCAAAAGATGCAATAATAAAAAAAAAATTGTTGACAATTCAATTTTAGTACTTAATCAGGCGGCACAGTGGCGTGGTGGTTACTAGTTCCTCAAAACTCCAGGCCTGGGGCTCGAGTCCCACCTTGGGTCTGTGTGCGTGGAGTTTATATGTTCTCCCTGTGCTTGGTGGGTTTTCTCCGGGTTCTCCGGTTTCCTCCCACAGTTCAAAGACGTGCGTGTTAGGTTGATTGGTGTCTCCAAATTGCCTGTGGTGTGTGTTTGGGTGTGTGTGAATGCCCTGCGGGGGGTTGGCGCCCTGCCCTGGGTGTCCCCTGCCCTGTACCCTGTGTCTCCTGGGATGGGCTTAACAGGATAAGCGGTATGGAAAATGAATGAATACTTAAACATAAATGTTTGTGACATTACTTGGTTCTCTTTATCCATCAGATGAGTCTGTCAGAGAAATTGATAGCTGTTGTTTATAATTTAGACTGATATATCTACTGGTTGGTCATTATTTAGTTTAAGTTGAAAAATCTGTTACTGGTTGAAAATTCTTCGTGACAGACAGTAATTAGTAATTTGGCCTGTTACAATGTAATAACACTCATGAGTTCACAAACACTGAGCTGCTATGTTATAGTGAGAGTCAGCAGTTTGACAGACAGTGACATGGGGAGTGTTCTACAAACCAAGCTAATTCATTAATCTAGGTCAGCAATGTCCAATCATGGTTCTGGAGGGCCCCAGTGGGTGCAGGTTTTTGTTTCAGCCAATTTCTGCTTTCAATTGAATCTTTATGTCAATTAAACATTGACTTTTTTTGTATAATTAGTGTTAATCCAATAATTCTAAGTTAGCTTTATTCATTTTAAATAACAATTTTAAAAGCATGACAAAGACTTACTGACGTTGCTTAATTTTTGAAAACGTTTTAACAGATATGATACATTTTAATCCATTTGTTGTTAATCACTGTAGTCACTGCTTTAGTGTTCTTTGTTATTGGCACCTGTTTCTGCTTTTCACTAATTATGACAATTCAATTACAATTAGTAATGACAGGTTTGAATTAAAGACTTTGTATTAATTATCCATACATTTTCTGCTATAATTCTGTAATTAGAGTGAAATCATAATGTGTACTTTATAACTGTGTTACTGATCATAAAGCACAAGAGTCTCACTTTTAACTTTCAATAATTTAAAACAATTAAGCACCGACAAATTATCATAGAGAACGAGGATAAACAATGATGTAATTGATACTTAATTAAGACAGTGACAAATTAAATTGACTGAATTGGCTGAAACGAAAACCTGTATCCACTGGGGCTCTTCAGGACTGTGATTGGATACCACTGATCTAGGTTTATTTAATCAGTCGTGCTTTTTTTTCCTGTGAATTTGGGGTTCAGTAATGCAGTTAAGAATGTGACGCTCAGTTACCAAGGTAACACATAGTTTTGGACAAACCAGCCCTATGGCAGGTTAGTTTTGAGTTTACTTAAGCTCAGTGAATACTACTAGAAAAACCTATGTTATGTCACACTTCTGAAGCCCTATTCAGGAACAGTGGTAATGTAAATCCTACAGGAACTTCTTTCTTCTTTTGCAAAGTTGAAAGAATAGATATTATATATTGTAGTGCATGAAAAAATACTGATTATAAATTGTAATACTGTAGTTACAGATATAGCTACACTTACTGGCCACTTTATTAGGTACACCTGTTCAATTGCTTGGTAACACAAATTGCTAATCAGCCAATCACTTGGCAGCAACTAATGCATTTAGGCATCTAGATGTGGTGAAGACGACTTGCTGAAGTTCAAACTGAGCATCAGAATGGGGAAGAAAGGG
>JABJVR010026871.1:9875-36153 GCA_025773905.1 Chitala chitala
AAAAAAAAAATAAAAAAACAAACCAAATTAAATGTTTTAATAAAAAAAAAAAAAAAAAAAAAAAAAAAAAAAAAAAAAAAAAGAAATTGGAATTCCAGGCTGGGTCAAATGCCAAACCAATTCTCATAACACTGGCCTAATTAATTGGGTCACAGGAATCTATTTGAACACCACTTATGGTCTTGGTGCTGCACATCTTAACTCAGTGAACCAGGAAACTCTGCGCTCAGCTCACTCTGCCAACCCAGCTCAGATTCTTACTCCTCTGCATGGACTGCCCTGGCACTGATGGACAATGAGAAAGAGGGACACGTGTCTGCTTGTGATGGACAGGGCGCTGGCCTCTTTCTGCTCCTCCCCTCGCCAGCGATGCTGTCCAGACAACAGAGCTCCTGTTAGTCCAGGACAGCCTGACTGCCATTTCACACGCTACCTTTCAGAGATCACTTAAGCTCAGGTAGCACAGGAACAAAGCAGTGGACTGTGGGGATAGAGAAAGCTGATATTCAGCTCGCTGTGCATGAGATCACTGTCTCTGTGAGCTTTCTGTGTGTCTAGTGTGCTAGAATAGACACCATTGCAGTGACCACACACACACACACACACACAACACCACAGGTGTTAAGAGATAACTGCACTCAATTATACACACACTTCTGTGTTTGTATCCAAAAAAAGAACCATCACATGGAAATAAATCCATCAAGCAAAAACAAAAAACCTGAAAGGTCTGTTAAATACCTGCTGAAAGTGCATTACAGAAGTTCTAGTACAACTTTTGTCCACAGAATGTGCAGGTTGTCAATTAATCATTTACTTGATCATTCTTCCTACTAATGAGGTTTCTGGCTTTTTAAAGAAATTGATACAAATGGTGACAGTGAATTCCCAAATCATCATCATCATCCTCCTCCTCCTCCATCTGCATTCCCTAATGAGGGCTCCTACACTGCTGATACATTCTGTGCAAGCTAAAAGAGAAGAAGTTTGGTTGCACTCAGGAGGTTTGAGACAGAGTAATGAACCAGGGTAATTCTGCCAGTCCTGCCCATGCGGTGGTAGTCCGTCTGAGTCAGTCCAGGTCACCACTCAGAGGGCGGAGTCCAGGGGAGTGTGTGTCCCTGATCGTCTTACAGAGCCCCAAAGAGAAGCCAAAAAAAGAGACTGCCTCACTGATTTACTGCAGGTTATTGGGTGACACTGAAGTGGCTGACCACCGATATTGCACCTGAAACATGTTGCACCTGCCTTGACTAAGAACACCAAATACTACCCAGAGCACTGTCTCACCAACTACCTTCTGTTAGTAGGTAATATTAGTAGCCTGCAAGCAGCCTGTTAATAGCCTGTAAGTGACTAGTGACCTTCCTGACTGCATATGAACAGTTTGCTATCGCATAAGATCGGCTTATGAACAATTTATATGCAGTCTGTGACCATCTTACGAACAGTTTATGAGCAGCTTACGAGCAGCCTTCTCACTAACTAGATATGGCACAAGCAAGTTAGTCAGTTATAAAAGTTTAATGAATAAGTATGGGTTTGAAGTTTACAATTGACAAATACACATATCCAAGATGAGCCGTAAACAAACAAGTGTGTTAATGTGATATATCTCAGATCCCATTTACCTGGATGTCACTATATTACTTATATGTTACAAGCATTCTAACTGTGATGTTTTAATAATAGTAATAATTTACATTTATTCATTTAGCAGACACTTCTATCTAAAGCAACTTACAACATATCACATATGTGATACAGCAATTTTGGTTCCTTGCATTTAACCCATCCCTCTGAGGGGAGCAGTGAGCAGCCAAATGCAGCACCCAAGGAGCTAGCGTTCGAGTGCCTCAAGTACGCACCCAGTGTCAGTGCTGGGAGTCAGACCAGCAGACTTCTGCATCCCAGCCTGAGGTTCTACCCATTGAGCCATATTATTATTATTGATTATATATCAATAACAATAACAATAATAATAATAAAAGAAGAAGAACAAAACACTATGCATTTGACTGACATGTAAAACAGGTATACCGTACAACAGTATTCAATGCAATTAAGATGCGAAGTCAATATGACCACCCGCCAGGAGAGGGCAGCCAGATACTGAAATAACGAACGTCCTTCGTCATTCTCGGACGGAGAAGCGTGATTTCCGGTCCAGTGTAGTATTTTTGAACTAGTTGCAAGATTACAAGTTAATACATATAATTCATCTAAGCAACACAAGTTGCAGTGTTTTGTAGACAGTTGAAATGTGGTAAGTAAAGATGCAATTATTGGAACACAGACTGTAAAGCGTTCCAGATAGAGCACTTTTATTAATCAATTAAATGTGTGATTTGGCAATGAAAGAACGTCCATCTCATCGTTGATCATTTTTAGCTCGCTGTATTAGAAGTACTTCCAGTTACACTTAAAAAGTTAAATACAGTACAATATATCCAGAGTATGTATACACGAGACATTTTTTTTTTTTTACAGTACTTTATGAGTAGTCAAACTTTTCCCCTGTACTATAGAACTACACAACATGAGAAAAGCATAATTCCTAGAATAATCATAGTAATTATAGTTATTAAGATTTTCACGTTTTAATGGGTAACTCCTCAGACCCTTCTATCCTGATTAAGATGTATGGTTTCACTAATAATCAAAATCCACCGTATTATCAGTGTAGGTAATGATGGGATAGTGGCGCCTGGAAGAAGTGTACGTGATTATCTGCACAATCGCTCAGGGAGACGTTGAACGTTCTCTTTTTGTCTTTATTCACTGCCAGACGAGACACAGCGGTTTATTGTTGGCTTCAATGAAATCTAATTCTTCCCACGTGTTTTTTTTATAAGTTCAAAGTCAATTTTACTTATTAGTTTAGTTTTTTTTATTATTATTATTCATTGTGAGAAAAGGGCTGAACAGTGTAATAGCAGCCCTCAACACCCTCTATAGGTGTGAATGTACAGATGTGGATTTGCGTTGAATTTACTTTTCGATTAGAAAGCGAGTTTTGCACCTGGTAAATTAAAAGTAGAGAAGGGACCCACAACACAGGACTGCCACACGGCGTGGGCGAAGGGTTGAGTACCCCGGCATGCCGTACGAATCAATCACAGAATATCAGTAAGATGCATCATAATTTTACGAAATTCAGGTCTTGCTGTTATGAGAGTATGAAAGAGAGTTTTTGCTTCGGGTGTAACGTTTAAACGCTACGTTGACTTGAAAAACATTTTTCCATAAACCTAAAATAAAATGTACACCAGCTATCTAGTATCTGAATAAATTACTGTTATTCATGCAGTTAATCATTAGTGACATAATTTACATCGTTTGACAAGTCGGACTTTCTCAACTTGCTGCAGGGTTTCGCAATCTTAGTCAAACTTTAATTTTGTGACATTTGAGAATTTACAAAACTTAAAGTTGGCAATGATTTTAAAACCTTAAACGTGCAGCTTCTTCGACCTTGATCTGTGCAGACATCGCCAGTACCCAGTTCATATATAATGCATGACACAGCTGTTGTTACAACACAGTCATGATGAATAGTGAAAGTTACAAGTCACGACCCAGCCGGTAAAGACCGCCTTAAACACGTTCGGTGAAGGGCTGTGCACCAACACACCGAACTACGTATTTCTCTAAGCTGTATCCAGAGTCTTGCCCGAAAATCTGATCATGTATTACGATGAGAAATTTTTTAAAGATAACTTCCAGAAGTTATTCACTTTCAAACTTTTAACTATGGAGCTGTACTCTTTCCATACGTTAAAAGGGAGGCGCACGGGTTCGTCTATGAGACTGGAAGCGTTTATTTCTGCACGTCCGTCTTGCCTTGACCTTGTCCACCGAACCGTTATCTCCGCGACACAACACCGACTTTCAGCAGCGATGTCGGATAACTTTGAGTATTTTTTGTGTCGGTTTAATCAGAGGTGCTGTTTGCGTTCATGATGCAAAAATTCTTACAGTTAATCTTTTCATTCAGTCAATCTGGGATCCCTGAACCGATCCCCTTGTGAGTGCTCAACGGTACGGACTTTAAGGAGTTGCAATATTCTCACACAAACTTTTACATTATGCGAACTCATAAAACAGGAGTAAATAAGGAATCACGTACAAGGTGTTAAGCTACCACCTTTCCCCACAACGCAGAATGCCCCAGACACCGCTTTCAATAACATTAGTATTTCGATGCCTAATTGTCGATAGTTTATATTAAATTTTACACTGGAAATTTGTTCCGTTTATACTTTTTGGAGTTCAGCTCCCTAGTTTGCATGTGTTTTTCTTTGTAATTAACGTGCCATTGAAGAGAAGACGGCTGTTTCTTACCTGTATTCTTCGAGGTGGCTTCCCACCGGCAGCGCCAGCAGCTGCTTCTCCAGAGACAGGAGGGTGATGCAACAAACAGCAACCGGCAAAACTGGGAGCATCCTAAAATTCGCGTATAAAGCTCTCAGCTGGGAGGAAGGCGTCCGGAAAACTTTCAGATCCGGGAAAAAAAACTCCACAAAGTCTTGCCACGTTTAATTATCCACTGGAGTATTTATTTCTCTAGAATTTTTAGGGGAAAAAAAAGAGATCTGAGCCATTCAACTACATACATTTTTTTACACGCATAAAAATATTTTCAGAAAAAGACGTGAAATTCCAAGTATTTACAGATATATTTAATCGTTGATGCAATATATTAAAATATATTATTTTCGTGTGTCGACTCTTTCATAAATGAATTTACCTATTAAGATTAGTAAATTCATCAGAATATCATGTTATTAACCAAACCAGTATGAAAAATTTGTCATACCGACCTGTAACAGTTCAAAGCTGTTTTGCGCGCACCTTTGATTTCTGCGGACTCCAAGCGTTCACCAAGATTGCGGCTCTCTGAAGCCGGTTTTACGCAGACATTGTATATTTAAACACTGAGGAGGCGGGGCACTGGGGGGTAGGGAGCAAGACTCCTATTTTAAATCGCACACCTTCTCTCTTTATTTCAACTGTAAAAATAATTAATGGGTGTGTCCAGTAACCGAATTTGCACGTTAGTTTCAGGTAGGTAACCTCTGACCTTTAACGTGTGGCCTCCGTTTTCTGTGGCATCGCGGTAATGCAGGTCTGAAGAGAGTAAATTAATTAAATTTAGTTAGTTAATTTTGCCAGTTTTTCCTGATTTGAGTGTTCCTTGTCTAGTTTATTTATAAAACATTTGAAACAATTTTTCTGTCTTCTGAACAAATATTAAACTATTCTGTCTAGGTTGGTTTTGCAGTATTAATGCAGAAAAAAAACGATTTGAATAGTTAGCTACCAGTGAAGGTTTAAATTTCACCCCATTCACAATCAGTTTCACTTTTCTGTTTATGGTCATGTGATTAGGAGCTAATTCAGGCTTGCGCCAGGGACAGGGAAGACACTGACCAAGATCATGGTTACAGGGCTCTCAAGCACGCATAAGTATATGCGTATTCGATAGAAAATACAGAGAAACTTGGACCCGGGGAGGTGGTGTGTGGAGATGTACAGAAGCGTACATACTTTGCAAAAAAACAGACATAAACACATTTTTGCATTTCTTTAGAAACACAAAAAACAGAAAAGTATGCACAGTGGCACATTAAGACGCACAGAGGCACACAGTGGTCCCCAGTTCATCGGTACAGTGTGGCCTTGATGGTACCCCCCAGAGAATTTCTCTCTCTTACTCACACACATACATACACACACACACAGGTGGAATTACAATAGACCTATAAGTTCTAGTCAACATGATGTTACAGCTGGTTTAATTATGAACATTTGCAAGCTGTCTGACAGATTCCAAACCAGCTGAAACTGACAAACAGCTGTTCACATAGTTTCATTTATTTATTTATTTTTTAATAATGAACAACATGAATGTATTTTGTGCAATAGCACCTTGGAAACAGGAAATAATCAAAACCATCTGCTGTAGTTGTATAAGCTGTTAAGACATGTTGGACTAGCCAGAGGTAATGTTGAGTGTTAACTGGATAGTGAAGACAGATTGATTTTAACATGATTGCTGCCATCTAGTGAACCTCACGATAGTCGCCTCTGAAGCTAAGAGTCTGACGTGATGGAAAACAATCAGGAGACATAACAACCATTGAATAGGAAGGCCTTCCTTCTCAGCATAAACTTTAGATATGCTCATACTGACTGACTGAGAACCTTTATTTTAGTTTTTAACTTCTCAAAGCTGTTGGATGGTTATAAAGACTAATAAATTGTTGCATATTATCCCCTGAACATACACGCAAATCTCCATTAGTTTTCATGCGACATCACAGAACGGATTTCCCTGCAAGCAGCCCAGGGAGTTGTGTACTGGTTTTTTATTGAGTTTGCACAGCTTTCCATTATCAAGGGAGACTGATTAATCCGACTGCTGTTTGGATAAGAATTGAAAGTTCCATTGACAAACCAAATCTCAAAAAAAGGAACACACATTTTCCACACTTCGTTTTCACTAAATCCCTAATGGGTTGAAGTTTAATGAGATTTTGCATGCTGTTTTCTGTTATCTTGATTCTGTGTCCCAGTTCAGCACCACTTGTGTTGCCCCCACACAGCAGCCAAGAACCACAGAAACCTCATCACCAAGTAAACAAAAGGAAGGCAAACATAAGTTACAGACACGGTAGCTAAAATATGCCACTGTTGTGACAATATTGCTTTTCTGCTACGTGTATGTTTTGTTACAATGGTAAGTTTTTTTTTTTTTTTTTTTTTAATACACGTCATTTTGTTGGTTTGAAGAGTTCCGACGATGGTATTTTTTTAAGTGCCGTTTGCTAAGGACCTTACAGACATGGAGTTGGCATTCTTGTTGGTCTACACGTGGGCCGATTTGTTTGCTGGCAGACGAGTGTGTGGCTTGGCACAGGAATTTCAGAGTGTGCAACATTCTCATGGTACCTGCAGTGCCATGGAGTGGAGAATTACAATTATGAAGGGATAAAACAATGAAAAAGCACAAACACTTCCTAATCTCCATCATGTGCTCTGGGGTCATTTTTCATTATGGTTCAAGGGTTTCTGTTCAAAACAGATAAACTGAGATTTAAAGATGTAATAAATAACAGTCCTAATAAACTGCATGTGGACAGATGTGTTTAACTGGAAAACAAATAGAATAGGTGAACTAAACGCAAAGTTCAACCAGAGCAGAGGGCAGAATACTTTCCACAGTTCAGGATCCTCTGATTGTACACCTGTAAGTATCTGGAGGAAGAGTCTTCCAGGTGAACCTGAGCAGGTGGTGGCATGCTCAGCAGGTGTGGTGTTTACTTACACTTGCATGTGTCACATTTAAGGGCTGCAGTCATTACACCTGTCAGTAGGATGTTTGGTTGCAGAATGATTTTGGAAAACGTCTTCTGAAACGCACGGCTGCTGTTCCACTTCCTCTCCTCCTTTTGATGGTTTTGTAGTCAGGAAACGATGTCGCGATTGCATCCTTTGGAGCAGGCTGAGTTTCGCGAGGGACCTCTCCCCACAAGGGAGAATGCCCCAGACAGCACTTTCAGGTCGTACACCAGTGTAACGCGTCAATGGCCGTGTGCATCTGTAAGCCTAAGGGGGCACATGCAGGACAGACAGGCCACTAGCAAATAAGACAGAGGTATATCTCAACAAGCACTTTGAAAATAATGGAAAAAAACAGGGTGGAAGGAGAGGAGTGCAAACCTGGGGGGCTGTTCGCTGAGATCAGATTAGTCCTTTAGGCATGACTATAGGGGCTCACACTCGCTTCTGTTTAATGTTGTATTGTTACTTTCAGACAGCATTTGTCATAATCTGCGCTGAGACCATGCATTGTTTAAAGCCTGAATAGAATGTCCTGACAACAAATCTGCAGAGGGGCATTGCCTTAGCTCATTTGGTCACCAAAATTGGTGGATGCTTTAGTGAGCCAGGTTTGAGCCTAGTTTTAGCCAGGCTTCTGGGAATGTGCCAGTTTGTTTACTAGGAGGTGATATCAAATATGGTATTCTTGAGTCCTGGAAGCATAATAAAATATTAGTGCTTCATTGCTTTTGCACTGCCCAGTTGACTAACAGACACCTGTGTCCTGACTGTGTGAGTGCATTCATGTAATTTTTTTTTATTTGTTTTCCTCTATGTGCATATTACAGATAGTATTTCTGGAACCACCCCGCTTCAGATTGTGCATTGGCTGTCAAACAACTAGAGCAAGATACCCAGCAAGGATAAGCATTGGTCTAATGTGTGATTAGGCTCTGGGACCTGACATGTGGTGGATATAAGATTCTTCAAGCTGGAACTTATAAGGTGGAAGCTGGCAGAATGACCACTGCCACGCTGTCTGTGTGTAACATTTGTGCAGGTGAAGTGGGATCATGACAATATGTGTAAAAACCTGAGTGGCTCTGCAGGTACACTTTTGGTCAGGTGTCTGTCCTGGTCATGATGCAGGCATGGACTGTGCTGACCACATTCTGCAGCCTTAGCAGAAACCCGATAAGTGTTGAACGCCCATGAGAATAAAGTCTTCTACTGAGGTTCTCCTGTCACTGTTTAGGCAACCACAGCTTCAGGCTACAGTTAGAAAGTTCAGAGGAGAGGAAGCCATTACGGTGTTCACATAAATAACACCTGTCTGTCTCCTTTTACAGCTGCAGTCTGCCTACGTGACGTGCTGCTTTGTTGAGTTTTTCACAAGGTGGACACCTGAAACCCCATCCTAGTGGCCAGCAATGGCCGCAGAACCAAGACCATTGTACTGTGCGCCTCCCCAGCGGCGTTTCTCCACAAGAAGCATTACAGTGGGCCAGCCTCTGTGGAGACGGAGCTCCTCGCACAGTCACCGGGGGATTAATGCCTGCCTCCGCGGATTGGTTGAGGGGTGACCAAGCCAGACTCACAGGTTCACTCTGCAGACAGAGATCTTTCCTTTGACTGTGTGAAAATGAGAGGTGCTTTCAGCTTGGGTCCTCAGGGCAAACAGGCACATATTTGTAGTCAGTTTGTATCAGTGGTTATCAGTGGTTGTCTTTATGCCCATGAATGGGATCTGGTTGGAATTTTTGTTAATGCACATTGACCATGTTTACATGACACCGTCCCTGTCAGGAAAGAGTCTTAGTCATTGGAAATGTTGATATGCTTTTGAAAACTTCTTGCTTTGTGTGTCCTTGTCAATGATGACATCTTAATAAAATGTTCTTGCATAAGTAATCCATTCATTAGTTTTCCCCTCTGCTTATTTTCGGGAGGGCCACCTGTAACAGGCAAAGTATGGTTCGTAGAAGATGTTAAACCTTTGGTGGGCACAGCACCTTGCTATGGAGGGAAGCAAGAGAATCCCCACACATGCACAGAATTCCGCTGGGATGCGGAAGTCTCCCGGTTCAAATCCCAGCAAAGCCAGGTGCGTCCTTGAGCAGGACACTCAGCACTAGCTCCCCGGGCACTACATGTGACTGGCAGCCCACTGATCCCCTCAGGGGATGGGTTAAATGCAGAGAAGCAGTTTCCCTCTGGGATTAATAAAGTACCCTAATATCTAAATCTAAAGAGTGAGAGGGAGAATTTACGATCCCCACTAGCACTTAGTGCTATGAGCCAGGTTCAAACCTGTAACAAACTAGGTGTTACAGGTTTGAGCTACCCACCATGCCACCAAAATTACCTCAAACCTCAAAAGGACCAGTAAGGAGCAGAACAGCATGTGCTATTGAGTTTCTTTCTGCACAGTTTCATTCTTGACATTTATAAACACTGGGCTGCATGTGTAGAAAGAGGGGAAACTTCACAGAGAGAACTAGGACCTAGGTGGGAATTATTTAACAGCATTCTGTGGTCTTTGTCTTAACACTGAGGGAAGCGTACAGTCTCACATCTTAAGACACTTAAGTCTACCTGACAACACAGTAAAACAGGAACAGGTTAACAGCACCTCTTCTGCAGGTTATATTTTCAAACAGGAACAAGTTAAGACTACGTTAATGAAGGTATAAATGTTTACATTTTAAAACTACTGTTTATAGAATTTCATGTTTTGGATTGAGGAAGAAAAAGGGAGCTTCTTTGTGCTTTGCCAGGAGTGAATGTCTGGAGAATTTTAAGCATTCCTCCTTGGAAAATTTCTGTTGTCTTTGCACGAGACACTACACTAGGACAATGACAGTGAACACTGCATGCCCTCCTCAGATGTGAAAATCTACATGACAGTCACCCACCTGTTGCGGGGTGTACATTACGAACGTCAGCTTTTTTTTTTTTTGAGGAAGCTGTTCGGCTTACGGAAGAACAAGAACTTGGATAAACAATGGTCCTTGTCATACATCCCAAGGTGTATGACAAGCATGACAATGTTCTGAACATACTGTGAGTGTGTTCTGGAAATGTTTGCTTCACAGCATCATACTTCATCGAAAGTGAGTCATTGTTTTCTCCCGTGGTATGCAAATGCTGTGACTGAATTCATCTGAAGGATGTTCAGAACATTATTGCAACACATTATTCACCTGGTTTGGAGTGTTGTGAGAATGGTGCTGTCAGTAATATTTATGCATGAAGACTTTGTGAAGCATCACCAGTCATAAAAGTATGATGGCACTCGACAATGTTATTTCTTCTTAATACTAAGGCTGATTTTCTTGGGAATCCAAAGCTTCAAAAGTTCCAGAGTCTTATTTATGAATGGCTGTCATCTTAGGGTACACTCGTCTCCTCTGCACTTCAATAATCCTGCCAAGATGTCAGAGTTTCTCCCAGAAATGTTTGTTGAGGTGTCCTCACAGTCGGCCACAGTTAAATTCCTTTTCAGAAGTACAATCGTCAAGCGATAACCACAGAGAAACCACGGCGGAGCGGGTGGGCAGAGTACTGAGTTTAGTGATAGGGAGGATAATGGAAGGTGAATGCAGTTTAGATTGTCTGGTTTTAGACAAGACTAGACAAAGTATTCGAGGTCATCGCTTATTGTCCTTTTAGATTAAATACCGTAACTAACAAAAAAAAAACTGCAATTCGACTGTTTGACCGGAAAGGTCAAAAAAATGCGAACAACGACGAAAATCTTAACTTGTTTGAAACCGGGCCCAACAAACGCCAGCCTCTAATGTATACTCTTGTTGTCCACTGAGACATCTTTAAGGGAGCTATGCTTTCTTTGTAATGTTCCTGTAGGTCTTCAGACTTGCAGGTCTGAGTAGCTGCAGGAAATTTAAATTAATGCATGAGCATTCACGTGTTGCTGTTCTCGCCCGGGTGTCCATGTGTCACTTTGGTGGTGCCCCCCCCGGCTCATAGCTGTAGGCGTCACTGCGCAGACTCCGTGCGCTCTCCAGCCAGGCAGCGCACTGACAGTATGGCGTCGGTGCGCGGGTGGAGTGATGCTGCCGCGCTTGGTCGTGCGTCTCCTGCCGCAAGAATGTGAAGGCGATCGGCGCAACGGACGGAGAGCAACCGCAAAGGGCACCAAGCCGTTATCACCAACACCGACATGGCCAGGCTGGCTGACTATTTCGTAGTGGTCGGGTACGACTACGATAAAAGGGGTGAGTGTTAAAATGCTGTTGTCTTAGTGGACTAGATCTTAAGCGGGTGTAACTGAGAGGCGGGGACGGGCCGCGCTGGGACGGGACGCGCTGGGACGGGACAGGGGAAATGGTTTGTCCCATCTACGAATTAACGCTCCAGGCTGACGTTTTATCTGTCCTCCAGGGTTGTCAGGGGTGCGATCAGAGACTTTTAAAATCAGACAAGCGTTGAATTCGATGCTATAACGAGGCAGAAGGAAATTCCGTTGTAGTCACCGAATACATCCATGATTTCATTGCCATTACGTTTTCGGTATTGAATGATTTAAATGGTTTTTCTATGCCGTTAATTGAATCTCCGCGGCGTACCTTAACTAGTTCAATGCTGGTATAGCTATTGACCCTAAGCTGAAAGTGTGTCACTGTTTCTGCGTCCTGAGTGGGAAGGGTAGTGTCACGCAGTTGAATTTGCTTTGCTAAAGTAAATGTGGGGAATCACCGCTGCAACGTGCATGCATGTAACCTGAATAAAATACGAGCCGCTTTTGTAAAATCTATCCTCAGACCCAACGTTGTGGCGTATTGCCCTTCAAATCCTCTCTGAAATGCATCCGAAACCAATGCAAATTATCAATTTCAAATGGGTCTTTAGGTCTTCTTTCATGTCTAAATGTGTTGGTTTCGCGTTTGCGCAGCGGTGTGCTGGGATTGTGCCTAGGGACAGAAGCTCTGAGCTGGTGCTGTTGTTAAGCTCTTCTCGGGCATGGCCTAGATTCATAACATAGTGCGACTTGCTGAAATTAAAGATTCATGCAACTTTCAGACGGCCTGCAGACTTGCATTGTAGTGAGAAAGCTGATGAAGGTTAGTAATGCTGGACTCCATTAGTAAAACTCTGGTCTTGGTTTATTTATATAATGCACGAATAATGGAAACGTAACCGTTATGAAGTTGAAATACTCTTTTATCGTGACGAAGGCGTAGCTGTCAGTTTTGTGTCCCCACGCGCACACCGTGCATTATAAAAGAAAGCCTGTTTGCACCTACACGTTGCAGGCTAGTGCCTTCTCATGCTGTGTTCAAAGAACAGTCAACAAAACATCTGGCTTCCAGATACCAGTTTAATGGTTTGGGGGGAAAAAAAACTTGTTTGTGCTTCCACAGTGTGACAACTATTTTAGAAGCAAAATGTGAGATCTTAATTGGTTTGCGGGCCTTAAAATATCTGAAAACATTCAACCTTGTGTCAGCATATTGCTGTGTTTTTGTGCAGAGTGAAGCACAGACTGAAGTATGGCTGAAAAGTTGAAGTCTGGTGTGTCTTTTATGCTTAACGTTCTCCTAGTTTAGAAAGAGTAAACTGGACACAGCCAAGTGTGCCTAAAGTGTTAGGAGGTGCAGAACTCCACACTTAAGTCAAAAATTTTGAACTGCTTTATTCCCCTTATAATTTGTAAATGTTTGTGATTGTCTCCATAAATCATAGTGGAACCACTGCAGATTCATTCATTGCACCTGTAGTAGTTTAGAGGTGTGTTCCCTAGGATTTTGACACCATAAGAGAAACCAGTGTGGGTGTTTTGTGGATGGGGGTTTA
Source organism: Chitala chitala (assembly GCA_025773905.1). NCBI lineage: Eukaryota > Metazoa > Chordata > Actinopteri > Osteoglossiformes > Notopteridae > Chitala > Chitala chitala. The sequence continues at coordinate 23,019 of JABJVR010026871.1, forward strand.
CAAATACATGCACTGTACTGACAGGATGGTCTGGAAGAGTGGAGCTGGGGATAAATGTGAGACATGTTGTTTGTTTCTTTTTTTGCATTTGCACTAACACATTAACCCTCTCAGGGCCAAATTAATACTAGTAGCTTTATCATCCGATGGTACTTTGCAATGTCTGCCTAGAGAGGGCTAAACATGGGAAATTATGACAAATATCTGTGTGTGTTTGGAGTAATTTCTTGCACACAATGTATGAACTGTATTGAGTGTCCACTGTTGAGAGATGGCACCTTCATGAAAGAAGTTTTAAGGGGCTGAGCACGTTCATGACAGTCTTGCTAATTTGGTGACCAGAATGTATACGGCCATTTAATTCCCACGCACAAACCCTGTTCTGTTTCATGCATGCATGTCGCCATGTCGTGTCTGCTACTGTCATATTTCGCATAGAGGTGATGGTGTGTGCACCTGCGGAGTCGGCAGCACTCAGTGCTGTGCCGTTCCTCTGCATGTGCTGAGCTCTCCAGTTCTACCTGGGCTCTTGTTGCTGTGCTCAGTTGTGTTGTGCTGTTCTGTAGAACTGACTACTTGATCACGCGTTGTGTTGTCAATGAACATGTGCCAGGCTCTGTACTTGTCTCTGTGGTCACATTGCTATACTGTTATCACTTGTCCTTGCAGTTGCTCGTCCACATTGCATATTTAACGTCTTTGGACAAATACGGTGCCATGAAGTGATTCGGTTTTATTGCAGCGTGAGGTCTTTTCCATGTAACTGGTGACAACACAAAAGGCGGCCTTGCAAATTGTGCTAAACTCAGTGTCATCATTACAGCCATCCTGCCGAGGTTGCAGGTTTGATGGCGGTCCAGCCAGGAGAGTCGTTCTGCTGCTGTCTGACTGGACTTCGCCTCAGCAGATGAATTGATAAAACCAAGGTGTGCTCTTCGTGCCGTGATCTCACACCAGAACTTCTTGCTGTTGGGGACTAACAGAGAGTTCACTCTTGTAGCTGCACTGCTGGAAGTCTGCTCCGTGAGGCTGAGATGGTGGCAATGTTTTTACTTTGAACAATCACCACAGTAGCCTCCGCTTCGTGCTGAGCACGTGTGGGCTCTTTTTTTTTTCTCGAATGAGTGTGGTGCTATGGTGTGTGCCCAGTGGGCCTCAGTGGGGTGGGGTCCAGTGTATGGCCACAGCTATGTGGGTTGGGTGCTGGTAGTGAGAGCGAAGGGGGGCACCGCTGCGAGGTTTGAGCATGCTCACTGCCAATGTCCCCTTCTCTCTAATTAACAGAACGTACCACCACTTTGACATGTCACCTTTGGGCTTTTTGGCTCCATTTGGGAAAAGACGGCACTGTTTCAGCTGACTTTGGTTTGTCTGGTACAAAGCTTCTGATTGGACGTATCGAGATGCCGTCTTGTTAAATTCACTTGGCCTTCTTCATTCTCTGACTCACCTCAGGCCTGAAGTCACCTGGGCTTTTCTGTGCAGGACGCACCTTATCAGCGTTTATCCATTGTGCTTCGTGTTTGCTGAAGGTGAAGCTCTGCCTTCGAACGTTTGTGCGACTTTTCATGTTAGTGAAAAGAAAAGAGAATCGGTTAGTTGAACTATAACGTGCCTCTGAGCGTCAAACCAGTGTCATTTTGCTCAAGACATTTCAAAGGGCGTGAAAGGCAATTTTTCTGTCTATAGTCTGAAGGTCTTGTCTGCCCCCTGCACTCTCATTTCACAAAAATTGTTGATAATGAAAGGTTGAATTGCATTTCTTCACTGGCACAGCAGTGCTGTGCTGAGCTTATGTGCTTTTCCACTGCACTGTTACTCTATTGTACTGTGTCTGTCCGGTACTGTTCACCAAAGTCAGAGTCTACCCTCACCAGTGCAGATATATATATATTTAATACTACCTATGGTGTATATATACATATGTACCACAACCAAGTGGCCAGCAAAGTATACAGAAACATCTGTGCCGAGTATGGGCTGGAAGTCCCAAGATCAAAATGGGAAACGCCCCCGAAGGTGGTTGAGAACGACCAGGCTAAGATCTTGTGGGATTTCCAGATACAGACTGACAAACTGGTAGTGGCTAAGCGACCAGACATAGTAGTGGTGGACAAACAGGAGAACAAGGCTGTAGTGATAGATGTAGCAAGTATCCCAAGAGATAGCAACATCAGAGAGAAGGAACATGAGAAACACCAAGGGCTAAAAGAAGAGCTAGAAAAGATGTGGAAGGTGAAGGCAACAGTGGTCCCCGTGGTAACTGGAACACTCAGGGCTGTGACCCCCAGACTGGGATAGCGGCTCCATCAGATCCCAGGAACAACATCTGAGATCTCTTTCCAGAAGAGCACAGTCCTAGGAACAGCTAAGATACTGCACAGGACCCTGGAGCTCCCAGGCCTGTGGTAGAGGACCCGAGCTTAAAGGAGAAAAGACCACCCGTAGGGGTGAGTGGGGTAATTTATTACCAACAATTTCAACAATGCTTTTTTCTTAGTTGTGTGTGCTGAGTTTACTGTAAAAGCACTTTGTCCTACACTGTGCTCAGTAGAAGGCTGTTCTCGGCCACCACCAGTGGCTTCTGACAAATAAGACTGTCACAGCCGTTTTTTGGAGTGATTTTGTCTTACTTACCACTGAGCAAGTGAATGTTTCACTTTTAGGTCATTTTCTCTTTAACGCACGGCCCAGTATTTTTTATCTGGTCAGAGGAGTACAATGTTGTGAAATAAAAGTTGTGTATGATTGTTCCGCAGTGTGCTTCAGTGCTGACACTTGCATTCAGATTGCATTTTACCATTTGCATGTGGCTTTTAGGAGAAAGATCTAAACCACTCTGAGACCTCTGATCTTTTTGTTTCATCATTGTTTACATGGAAACCAGAGAGAATTGGTGTGGATGACCAGTGTTTAACCCAGTCCCAGGGCCTGTCACTTACCTGTCACTCACAAGCACCTCCTGTCCTTGTTCGTTACTGTCGTGAGATGTAGCCTCTGTTTTGTTTTTCGTGAGCTGAATGAGCTGACAGGGAGGGCTGGTGTTGTGGGAACAAAGCGGGACAGAGTACACAGGTTTAGCCATGACCTCTGCATCATCAGTGCTGTGTTTGTCTGCAGCTCTATTGGTTTTCCCAGTTCTGTTTGTGTAACATGATTCTCCCCTGTCACATTGTGTAAACTTTGTTGCGTCAGTGAAACGCCGAGAGGCAGGTGTCTGTAAATGGCCCCAGTATATCCTGTGATCCCTTCCAGGTGTGATGTCTAGACTGTGAGTCTGACTTTAGGACGTGTTTAGGGCCATGTCACTGGGGCTGCTCGTTCGCAGTTTTAATTTTGGAGTAAAAGTATCTTTTGTTTCACTAGGGGATGTGACATCCGGTTGGTGCCCTGATCAGGACTCAACACACTTGATGGCAAAGTCACACTAAAAGCGCAACTTGATGGTGATGCAGATATGTGAGGAGGGAAGAACAAGGAGTCAGACGGAAACTGTGGTTACAAAATGTCGCATAGACTGCTACTTTTCTTAAGCTCATTTGAGTCTGTTCACGTCTTTCTATCAATCTTTGTATTCCTCTTATAGATGACCTGTCTGCTAAAATGAGCAACAGAATAAATAATAGAGCACAGGTTGCCTAGTGAGACGACCTAGAAAGTGGTTCATTTGTGTGGCTTCTCTGTAGCCGCATGTACAGCACTTCCGGAACAGAGAGGGCCAAATTCAGCGTGGGCTGTGTGCTGAAAACGCCGCGACTCTGTTCAAAACCTTTGCGCAGTAAGTAAAAGGAATTCTGGGAGGTTTCATTCTGAGGCTGTGAAGTTTATTGCAGCCTCTTCTCCCGTTGCATAACTGAACAATTTCAGAGTGTGAGGTGCCAATGAGATAAATGTGCCCTGAGTGCGCACGAAGATAAATGCAAAGAAAATAAGATGCTTTACAGATGTGACTGCTGTAGTACAGAACAGCATGCTGAATCCTGGTCATGGGGACCCCTTTTCTCAAATCCAAAGCTGTCTAAGGCAGTGCATGAAGAAATTGATGGCTAACATTGCAGACTTGTTGCACATTCCTTCTGTTTGACCTGCAGAGGACGACTGGCACTGCACATCTTCCGTAGTCCTTTGCTGTGGCTTGTTTTTTTTTTTTTTTTGGACCAGTCAGTACCTGACTGTGTGTCCTACCTGACAGGTGGTGTGAGCTCCACGCTACGCTAGTAGTCTGTGAATGAGAGAATGATGGGTGGAGGTTGAGACATGACCTGTGGATGTCACACATCAGGAGCTCAGGAGCTTCGAGTTTGACACTGCAGCCATTGCGTTGTTTGATACTTTTAGGATATTGGCATTCTCCATGTGTGAACATGCAATCTGCAGCCTCGTCTTTAACCCCACCCCACTCCGTAGCTCTTTGGCTCTTTGTTGTCATGAGGCTGTTTGTCATGGTTACAGAAGAGTCCCTCTCTCTGCACCCACTGTAAGCTGACATCACTACAGTGAAGTGGCAAAAATTCACCCACTGACTTAATGCTCAGATCAAATTAACGCAGATTATTTATTTTTAGCTGGTGTTCATATCCTGTTCTTCAAATTGTAAGACTTCCCATCATTAACTTGTACTGTTTTTTTTTTTTTTTTTTTCTTCTTCATAGAAAATGACAGTTTGTTCGAGCATCGTATGAAAGAAGCAAACGTCTTTTTGCTTCTGCATTGTATCACGAAGTGAAGTGTTTGGAGATGGAGCCGTTGCTACGGTTACCACACCCCCCTGTCACCTCTGAAATGGAATCTGCTATCCTGTGTCACCTCAGCACTTAGCACTAGCCTTTGAGTGTCATGTCTGTATATACCTCAGTATTAATGAATTAAGCGCACAGCCATTTTTTAGTGGCACGGTTGCTTTGAGGCTACGTGAACACAGCCTGCTGGAAACTATGTTTGTCTGTTGCAGCTTTGCAGGCACACATTGTTGAGAAAATGAACTGATCAGCCTCTGTTTTGGCAGACCCTGGATCAGCATGGACAGTGTAGTGAGTTTCTGTATGATGTGCTACCATGTATTTCTGGGCAATAATCGATTATATATTGAGATTTTAATTTAGAATGATATGTAAAAAATTGCGATATAATTTAGCCTGTATAATTACAGCATGCTGGACATGCTGTCTTTCAAACCTGCGCCCTATGTGCTCTGGGATGGGCTCCAGGCTTCCCCGCGACCCTCACCAGGAATAAGCGGTTGAGATAATGGATGGATGGATGGATGGATGCTGCCTATATATACAGTAGAAAAGCCTGGGTTAATTCTGATGATAGCTATAATCCACCCCGAGGTACTAAACTGAAAGTGTTTTGCCGACGTATCCCTATTTGACTTACAAAATAAATATGTGAATTTTTGGTAGAAATAAATCATTTTCATAATTAATATTATATACAATTTTTTCCTTAAAAAATATCTATTAAAATTGTAAATCACCTGTATATGTGAAACATTTTGTAATTTTATTTTTAGGCTGTGTCACCAAGCCCTATTATCATTTAATCATTTAAAGAAAGCAGTCACAAAAAGCATGGTGAGCTTCAGCAATGCCTGTTTACTGCAGTAACTGTGGCACCAGTGTGGTTTTGAGGCTTGACAGCATTCTGTGGTTCCAGAAGAGGCCTAGCACAGAAGATGCCATACATGTTGTATGGCTGCTGTGAGCAGGAAGACTGATGAGGACTCCTTTTGCCAGAAATGTGTCAACACAGCTCTTGTGGTCTCTGGAGACCTTCCTGGAAGGTGGTGTTGAGAAGCCCGGTTTCGTTTCCTAAAGCAGTCCTGCACTGTTACCTGTCGCTCTGCTTTTGCATTGGGCCTGACCACTGTCCATTTGCTGATCCAGTCCAGGAGTGACCTAACCTGGTGTGCATGTGAGGAACCATCCTCAGTCTTTGAATTCAGGTTTTGTGTGGCTTTTATTTGTCAGCACGAAGCAGCAGTACAGAGTTGTCACACACACACACACACACAGTTTTCTCATCTTTATTCCTGTGTTGGTAGTGGAGGCACTTCATGCTGTTTTCTGTTGAAAGGCTTCCGTGTTGTGTTTTTCCTTGGGGTTGTAAAGGCTGCGATTGTCTACTGACCCAGGCCACTGGTACCGCCTTCCACGCTGAGGTCTGGCTGTTTGTTTCAGTACGAATGATTAAACTCTCACCTATAAAGGCACTGGAGCAACTTCTGGAGGCTTGAAGAAGTTCTCTACATGCAGCATGGTTAGCTTGCTCTGCAGCGTTGCACAGCAAAGCTGGCAGTGTTAATTTAACAGTGAGAGTGCTAAAACACTGACTGTTTACTTGGGTCCACACTGTGTCATCATTTATAATGTATTTGTAATTGTAGTACAGTTGTAATTGTGTAATGAATTAACATTGCCATCTAGTTTTGTAGTATGATTAACTTCAGCAAGTCACATGAAACACTTTCACAGACTGTCGGTGATGGGGGAAGGTGAACATGGTGCTCTCTGTTCTTTGAGGGTGAGTTTTTCTGAGTCACACAATCTGTCCAGTGTATATTGTATGGATGTACAGTGAAGATTCAGAATGGTTTGAGGTCAGCGTGTATCATGGATCTTTAACCTTTGCTCTGGATTATGGGTTCCTTTGTGCCAGTGGTGAAACAGTATTTTGTTGTTGCCATGACAACACAGCTTCACATTAATGCATATGTAGACAGGTGTTCTGTCTATAGTGAAATGGGCTGTAGAGTAATTTTGGTTGTGCAGTTCTGTGCATGTGAGGAACTGCATCGTGGCCCTAACACTAATCTTGGATCAACATGTCTACGTGGATGCACCAGCAGTGGACGGGATGTTTGCATCTGTACTATGGCTTACTGACTGCGCTTCCAGTCAGAAAAGAGAGATGAGCAGCATGATGTAGATGTGGTGGGTTTGGTAGCTGAATGCTGTGGAGATCTCATGCTTTAAGGGCTGAAGATGGTGCCCTATCTGTGAGCATAGTGCAGAAGTGATTGAGTTCTGTTCTGTACTTCTGTTTTGCTGTAGGGACCTCAAGGCAGGGCTATGTCTGTTTGTGTGAGTTTGTATGCCTGTCTGTGTGTAATCCCTCCATGGAAACTGGAATGGCTTACTTTCAACATCTGACAGTTGAATTGTCTAGGCATGGTTTGTTGACCGGATGAGTCACAAATTTGCCGTACGTTTTAGAGCCCCCACAGATTGTGTGAAGTCAGTACACACCCTGGGATGCAGAAAGAATCCAAACACTGATGTCATCTTGTGTACGTTTCAGACGTGTCTGACAGGCTTGCAGTGAGGAGATGCAGTTTTTGCAGCCTGCTTGTACATCTTTAATCTCCCTACCTTTTTTTCTGGACAACTCTCATTACACACACGCACGTGCATGCGTATGCTGGTGTCCAGTGTCCTAGACAAACTCAGTCCTGTATGGATTGCAGCCATCTTGACTGTCCAGCGCGGTCAGTCTCTTGTTTCATGTCAGAATGGTTTACTTTAATATGTACAATCATGCAATAGGAGCCAAGACTGTTGGTAATTAAGCCGCATCTCTGTTTCTAAGTATGACTTGGCGTGCACAGTGATTTGCTTACTGACATGTATGTAAATGAGCAGCCTCCAAAAAGGAAATGAGGTGAATGAAACTGCAGTCCCTCGACAGACAACGAAGAGACTCAATTGGTGCCGCCATCCATCGCCACAGTCGACAAAAAGGATACAAGCTTTAGTTCTGAGGCAAGCTGGCGTTTGGTGAATGTTGCCTTTCCGAGTTTGAGTGTTTGTCCACCACGGTTAGCGTTAGGGCCGCAATGGGTACTGTGTAGCAGCAGAACGTTCCTGCAGTTGTTTTCCATCCCGTAATAGGCCAAATGTTGGAGCGCTGTAGTCGCATATTGGACTGTCTGGGGCTTTTGCGAACCTGTGGCGATAACACTGCACGCCCTCGGGCATGTGCTCAGTAATGACATAACCACTGTGTGTGGTGCCTTATAGTGCGAACTTGAACACACACCTGTAAATGTGACCAGCTGCATCTGAAAAACGCTGACTGTCAGTTATCGAAGGCAGCTTGCAGCTAATTCAACATCGTGGGTTTTAGTTAGGGAATTAGGGATAAATCATTATATAGTTTATTGATGTATTTGCTCTGTCTGTTGACACTAAAGTGAATATTTAGCATTTATGATGTAATTTCCTGTGAAGTTTCCTGTACCATAGAATTGCAGGCTGTGCAGATTCATGTGAGGGGTTAGACTGCGTTTTTTTTTTTTTTTTTTTTGCGTTTTCTTATCACTCTGGTACAATCGCATTTCATTTCCTCAGAGTCCTCTAGAGGCTTGGTTTCATACCCAACGCCATTACGCATGTCCATTTCATTCCTGTTTTCAAAACGGTAAAAGCAAGTGTTAAAGAGGAAGAGTAAGAATGACACTTTATTTTGTATGTGCATGTGTGCATATGTAGGTTTTTTTTTTTTTTTTTTTTTTTTTTTTTTTTTGTGGGGTTTTTGATATTTTTTTGAAATTGGTGCAAAAAAAATAGTAACAAAAGCCACACTGACACTGTTGACACGGAATGGAATAAATACACTGCATTTTTTTTTTTTTTTGCTGCTGCTGCTTGTCAGTTTATCAAGTGCTTTCTGCAGCCTCCTGTACATGCTGTATGTACCCTGCGCATCTCTACGCTTATCCCTCAGACGCTGATAACGAGTTTCTCGCACGAGAAACCTCCCCTCCCTCACCTTGAGCTGTCGGGGGATATAGCCTAACTAACTAGCTGCTTTTCACACACTCAGTTACTTTGGCCTTTCTCTGCGATTGCTCTGCGTTCACGTCTGTGCTGCATGCCCTAACGATTCCCTTCGTCTGTATCTTTGCTCATTCAAGACCTCTAAAAGCCTATACAATCCACTACTGTTGACCATGCTAACAGCCTTTATACAGCACACATGACTGCTTATATCAAGTTTCAGTGCATTTTGCATAATGTGTGTCTGCCATAGTGCTTCATGACCAGCGGCCTGGTGGCTCAACAGGTAGGACATCAGGCTGGGATGCAAACGTTTCCTGGTTCAAATCCCAGTCCTGCCATAAGGTGTGTCCTTAAGCAAGACACCCAGCTCATTGAAATGTAAGTCACTTTGGATAAAAGCATCTGCTAAATGTATAGATGTAAATGAGCATTGAACTACATAGAGGATGTTAAGAAGAAGCCCTATTTGGTTGTATTACACTGTGGAGTTTTGGTGAGTGGCCTGTTTCCTGGCAGCGTGCAGGGAAGCTCTGCCACGTCAGTCAAGCTTTCTCACAGGTGACAGGTGGCTAGCAGTCACCTCAGGGACTGGAAAGACCCGGTGAGTGGAAGCGGCTCACGGTGACGTGGGGCGTGTTCATCTCATGTTTAGGAGCTGTACGTGCAAAATCCTGCGTATGACTGCAAACGGTGGGGGGATGTTGGAACCTCACCCACACCTGAGTACGTGTATAAACACAACTAGCTCATGTGACTCACCATTATCTCAGTAATTGGCTCTCTTCATTACTGGGTGCTTTACAGAGCCTGTCACATGTTCAGCTGGATGGTCCTGGGAAGATTTCAGCCTGCTGGAATTTTTTTTCCTGTTTTCTTCGATAAACACCAGCTGTTATCCAGATCTTTCAGGATGTCTTCCTGAAGGGAATGCTGTCCTTCAGTTTTTCCACACAGCATGGTGCCTCTTTCTTTTCTTTCTTTGGTACACAGGGATTCCACCCTATTCATTGGTGACTTATTTCAGCCCAAATACTGTCGATTAGTATCCCCATCATAGGGAACGGAATCGTTTTTAAGAGACTGTTTATTTCTTGTATCCTCACTGATTATCAGTAGTTGTTTCCCCATTTAATTTTGAAAGTAAATTTTATTTTTTTTTTTCTTCTGTGCATTGGTCACCCTGGGAGGCTTTGGTGAATGTATATTCTCCCACGATGCCTTGCGGTTTTTACAGTTTTACCACATCATTGTAGAGCTTCGCAGCTCTGCGAGTTGTGCTCTCTCCTATCACCTCTTCCTCTCCCACACCCTGCTCCACTGGTGTTGCCTCTTTTGGCTGAATTTCCACATGATTGGGTTTCTTATGTTTTTGTGAACCAGTTAAACGTGTATTTATGAATGTGCAACTTTAACAAGCATGTACTGGTGGTACCCGTCGAGGTTAGAGCTGCTTCCCGTGATTGTGTGTGTGTTTACTCCTGTGAAAGTGCTCCTTCAAGTGAAGGTGACCCCATGTGGTGAACTGAATATTGCGGTGAATAGAGCAGATGTCTGTCATTGGTAGAAGCAAAATAAGTACGGTTTATTCCAAAGTCACATCTCCTTCAGAATGAGGATGAGTTAAAACTGATTTTGGAGTTGTTAAGCACCAGAATGGCCCCCCCGCCGCGCGGGGGGGGGGGGGGGGGCCCCCCCCGCCCCCGGGCGCGTGGAGCTGGGAGTTTCCAGCAGTTGCACTCTGTGTGTCATGCTCCCTGCATCAACACAACTTTCTCCCTTTGTTTACCCAGCGGGCACGCTGCCAACAAGGTTATCCTTCATCATCACCTGCGTGTATGTGTCTGTGCACGCATTTGTGTGTGTGTGTGTGTGTGCGTATACACAATTCTGGGTACAGTTAGAGACACGGTGGCTCTGAAAGGTGTGACAGGGAAAACGGATTGCAGAAAAGAGGAAGGAAATGAAAGAGAAGCATAGAGTGACCAGGAGAGGAGTGGTGGGTGTGGGGATTTGGGGATGTTTTGTGATCCTGTTAACTGAAAGCAAAAAACAGGGGCGCCTGTCTGACCGACAAACATGAGGTGATTTACTAAAGTCTGTCTCTGGCAGGAAGAGAGAAAGTTAGACCTCAGCTCTGACACTGTGTTCTCTGCTTCATTGGATGGAGTGTCTCCCATACTCACAGGACTCATCATGACTGGACAAAACAAGCCAAGAAGGGGAGGTCTCACGTGCTCACACACACACACACACACACACACACACACACACACACACACACAAACCACAGACAGGATGTCTCATATATGCAGACACTAGCAGTGTAGGGTTCATTTAAAAACTGGGGAAGGATAAACTAGTTATGGCATCTGCTCGATTATATGATTAAAGTAACGAGGATGCATGATGACTGGGGGCGACAATACACTCCAATGGCAAACACACACACACACACCTCTACAAGGACTTCACCACACAACATTTATATGTGGAGGTTACAAGACATGCTATGGCTGAGGGGTTTAAAAAAGTCACATGTGGTAAGAGGAGGAGGAACAGGAGAAAAGGCATGAAGCAAAAACCCAGCCTGACCATCTCTGTGACCCACTCAAATACCAGAGGGACTTATTCAAAAACCCAGGCAGAGCTGCTCTCTGGGGCCCTAAACAGCCCATCCACAAGGGTAGCCCACACAACATACAGGCAAACCACAAAACCTTCAGCAAAGCAAGCATACTACTGCAAGACAGTGAGGGAAACAACAACACAAAGATAAAACTGGAAAGTAACTATATTTTAATGACCTCAGGCACTTTGCTGAGGTGTGAAGCCTTTACAGTACACTTTGACTTAATTTATGTGCCTTAGACATTCTTACACACAAATGTACAGTTGTGAATTAGAACCACAAACTAAATGAAAAAGAGTGATAGACAGGGGTGGCTACTAACCGCTTTCCAGTCATTTAAATTGCTGGTCTTCAAAGTGATGTAATGCACGGATTACACAGCAGAGGGCGAACTATACCCACCCAACAGTTCCTCCACCTTTAAAAAAAAAGTCTCCATCCATTTTTTATGAATTTCCTCTCTTCCTCTCACATTTTTAATTACTCATAACTCTGACGTATTTCCACCCTGCGCTGAAACTGCAGACCAGCTGATTGACGTTCCACAAGAGCCGGCCGCAGAAGGGAATCCTGGCCGCTATAGAGCAGTGAGCACTCAATTTACTCAGGGAACCAGGGATTAAAAGAAGCGCAGTCGAGTGATTGTGCACAGCTCCCCCGCCTGGACAGGCAGGGTAGGGATGTGATTGGGGGGGGGGGGGGGGGTGAGACCGAACGAGAGAGAGAGACGGGGCGTGTGTGTCTGGGTGTGCATGTGTCTGAGTGTGCGTGTGCGTGCGTGTTTGTACCTAACCGCACCAGTGTGGGACAAATGAGTCTGTAATTGATCCTAATTCTGAGCCATCTTAGGAGGGACACAAGCACAAAGAAGCTCACAAAGAGAGAGAGAGAACGAACAAGAGAACAAAGACTCAAAGTGAGGTGGGCGGGAGGGAGGGGGGGGACCGAGGTCAACATGCCACGGCCCTTTCAAGTACATTCTTGCCCAGTGCCGCAGCAATGACACGTACGTCAACAGCAGCCAATCAGGACTGAGGATACTTTTTTTTTTTGTTGACCAAAAAATGAAATGTTGGTTGGGTAAATTAAATTGAAAAATATAACACAATTTGACCTCGCTCTTTTTCAAATCATTTAACAACACTTTAAATCATAAACTTATTTTCCTCCAAAAAGCGTTACTGCCAAAATTTGCAATAACGTATTTGTGACACGACATTAAGTTAGATCAAAAGTGACTAACAGTTATTGAAAGTGACAACTGAACAGTGCCGTTAATCATTGTTGAAGTTGCCTCCTTTGTATGCAATTACAACTGTTACCTAGGTGACCATGTGACTACAATGTCATCAAACGGCTTCTGAAGTTGTTTTTGGCACAAAACAGCACAATCATTTAACAATAGGAATTCGAGGATGCCATAGCTACAGAAAATAAAGCTTACTGTAAATCTAAAAAACTTGTGTAACATCAAGGTAACATCAGTACGCCTGTATTGTAGTGTTAAACAGGCATACTCAGACTAATTAAAATACCAAACTATTAAGCTGCAGTTTATCATAACAGTTATGATAAAACCACGTATTTAGCTGTTGGTTATAACTTATAGTTTCTCCTTAGTCTAAATGCGATAAACTAAAAGGTAATGTCTGCGGGGGGGGGGGGGGGGGGGGGGGGGGGGGGGGGGGGGGGGGGGGGGGGGGGGGGGGGGGGGGGGGGGGGG